>JAQIYC010000231.1:0-16570 GCA_034699545.1 Porobelba spinosa
ATCATTAATCAATTTTATAGGAGTTCTTCTAAAAGAGCAAACATTATAGTTAAGCGAATTCTTTAGTTAAATACTGACTTCAATAGTTTTCGAGAGAAAAATGAAAGTTTCGAAAAAAGAGAAGAAATTAATAGTCTTTTTGCGACTTTTGTTTTAATATTCACTCCGAACTCATTTGAGGAAAATTAATGAAAATATATCCCTAATTATTGGCATTTTCATTGCATCAAAAACATACCATTTCTTTATATCTTCTAATTTTTTGCTGTTTAAGTCAAAACTTTCGCATCAATTAATCGATGCGTTTCTGATTAGAATAATATATAACAAAACACAATATTTTCGTTCATTAATTTTATTTTTCGAATCGAAAAATAACAAAAAGGGAATAATTTATAATTAGAGATATGTGAATGTCATAAAAATTACATTTTTAGACAAATGACTAAATATTTAGATATTTTAATTCTGATCATTAGGTTCAGCTATAAAAACATTTCACGTCTTTCTGATGATATTTCAGTGAATTTATAGTTGGGAATAAAAATTTATATAATCATTATGTAGTGTACAGTATATACAAAACTATGGCTACTGTACTGTATATTCAAGTCTATTATAGCGTTTTCGAAATATTATATTAATGTCAGGAAATCTTAGGTTAGAAACAATTTGAAGAAATGGCTCGAAATCTGATTAAAATCAAAAGAGAAGTTTGTAATGGATATCATTAAAGTATTTATTAGAAAACTAAAAATTGTTTATATAATTAATTTAGATGTTGTGTAGAATAAATCGGATAAAGCGGTCGGCAATTGCACACAATCTGAGAACATAATTATCAGCGAAATTTGGGCCAATTTTCGTGAATCAGAGAATAAATAAATTTTGATTATGTTTTGTACACTTATGTGATGTTAGGATATAATAAATCGAATAAAGGAGTCGAATGAATGCGAGACTGAAAGATATAATTGCCATTCAGTTCGTAATAACAGTTGAGGTGTAGTAACGAATACATTCGGAAGAATAAAATTCTAATAAAACATATATTCATTGACTAATAAGAATTGCATAAAATAAAGCGAAACCTAAACCTAATGCCGCCTAAAGAGCAGGCATTGAAACAGCGATTTATTCGCTTGTGTTTACAATAATTTACATTCAGTTTATTACACAATAATATTATAAATATTTAAGTGTAAACTGCATTCTATAGAGAATGTGGAGAATCGAGTGAATGAGAGAATAAGAGAATATAGAGAATGGAGTGATTGTTAAGGCGTTATTACAACACAAGCAAAAACTAATTTTATAAATGAGAAAATTTATTCATTTGATTATTGAAAGACAAATAATAAATAAATAGAAAAATATGTTTTATTCGGATAAAAAGGCGTTCAATCAAATCAAAGGAATGGATTGAGTGATAGAGAAGTAGAAGAAGTGAGCAATCGTTGACAGTCTTTCATTAGCGCCGGTTCTCGTCTAATATATGTGTAAACAGTTTCTTGTTTTCCGTGCGTTTCTCCAATTTGTTTCTCTGACTCTAGTATTGATAAAAATATAGAGAATATCGACAGAGAATCGAAGGCTAGACTAACTGAACGCAATGGCAAGGAATACACTTTACTCTTCACTCAGTCTTATATCATATAATGACACAATTTTTTCTTCGCAGCGAATCCTTTGATTACATCCACAGCACATGTAATCGGATGACGAGAATGTATTTGCGAGTTAAGGAATACTGTGTTTATATGCGATCGAATGCTTCATCTTTATAGCCATCAAAGTCTACATTTAATATAAGTCTTATAAGTATTGAGATATAAGAGAGAGTGAGAGACACAGAGAGTGTGTTTGTGTTCCCACTGTTTAAGAGTTGGTAGACATAGAGGAGAAAGGAATTGCTGTGAAATAAATTTTGGCAAACAATTGGTGGAAGAGGAGAATGGATTGGCTGTGAGAACTGAGTCTAATATTGAATCAATCTTTGAATCTCTGCTCTCACGCAAGTGATGGGCAATAATGGGGAGAAGTGTGAAATGCCTTTGCCTTCGGGTGTTTCGTCTGAAAGCCCAACAATTGCCAAACCAATAGCCACGACAAGTGGCGAACAGCTCTCTGGCTCTCTGGTCAACAAAGCCAATGTAGCCAACGGTGCCGCACAAGAGCCACATATGCAAACACTTCAATTATATTATTTAGATGTCTCTCAACTCTTATATCTTATTATTATTATTGCCATAACTTTAATATTGTGAGCAATTGTCGACTTAATCCGTTGAGATTGCAATCGAAGGCAATAACGAGTTTTCATCAAATGATTCCACAATTTTCGCGCAACACTATAACAGCATTCGTTCATCTCGTCTCCACATCTCGTAAGTTCATTAAATCGGAGATATCTTATATAAATATTGGAGTTTTGGTACAAAATCATAATTGTAGCCAAAACGGCGAACACTCCGTATAGAGACTGTACGGCAATGTATGGCAATGTATAGCAACGTATAAATCATATTATATATCAAATGAAACAATTGAGGAGTTAAGCGAAAATGGTATACAAAGAGCAAAGTGTATCGCATTGTCATACCATATATCAAACATAATAATCATTAGAATCATTAGATGAAAACTTTTCGGACATATCGCCAACAAATGAAAGCACAGGCTATTGGCTATGGCGGCAATGGTCGCTCAATCTTGTCCATGACTGCGAGCACAGTTAGAAACGCATCTACTTATGCATCGATGAATAAATGAATAGATGAATAGCTTTACATAAATATATATCATTCCAACAAAAGTCTATTTCAGTAATAGAGCGAAAAATAATGATTATATAAAAAGATGAGATGAGAGAGAAAGTGTTGTGACATGTGGTGGCATCAGAAGCAGTTGAGACCCATTTCCACGTCATTTCCTTTCGGTTGGCCTACAATCGGAAGTTAGTTATGCATATATGGGATACACATAAAAGTGATGGACAAACGACGACATCCGAAATGCTCTGTAACTCATCTCTCCATTCAATGTATCGACAGTTCAATAACAACAACAATAAGGGCAACAAAAATAAAAATATATAGAAATTTATAAATTGAGCCAACAATCAAAAGCGAGATATAATCGGATAAATAAATATAAAAAGAAGAGTGAGAGTCGAGCTCTGGTGCCGAACCGCTGGGAATCAACAACAAGCAGATCGAGAAGACGAGTTGCCCAAGAAGTTGACAAAGTTGGCAGAGTTGGCAATGATAACCAGGAAAGTGCTTTCAAATGGCAATACAGATCAAGGACCTGTGCAACTGTGCGACTGCACTGACAGCACAAAGAGTGAGAGCGAGAGGGAGGGAAGAGGAGAGTAGAAGAGGAGCAGAGATGGAAAAATTGAGGCATATTTCGGATGTATTATCAAAAGTGACAGCACATACACAAACACATGTTATTATGAATTATGCCCGACTATCATTACTACTGGTGCACAGTTACCATCAGCTCATCATAATTATCTACAATAACCGAATGTATTGTTAGACATGTTATAAAACTGCTTCCAATTTATCAGTTCTTTTCAATTGTTGATATCCAATACTCAGAGATATTTAGACTTTAATAACTTTTATTAAACTTATCTCTCAATTTCGAAATAAGGCCCAGACAACTCACAACGAACACTACCAGCGAGGGCTCGGGCCTCTCAGTGCTGGTTATCAATACAATGATTGCGTAACATATCTTTTATTATGTCACATGAGAACCGACTCGACTCTACATAACTATTCTTTAAATCAATCAAAAGTTCTTTAATTTACTTATCAGAACGAATGAGAGGCCAGAGAAGGGAACAAAAAATATTTCTCATTATTTGCCATTAGTTTAATTAACTGATAAAATTAGCGATGCTTTCAAAATAATTATTCGCTCGGAAAACAAACTAATCTCTAGTTGTGTCTCAACAGCACAATCACAATCAGGTATCCGATTTCACAACAAGTTCTAATCACATCATAAATTCAAATCTCGCAGAAAAACTAACAACAAATAGGAAAAGACTAACAAATAGTTAGACTAATATCAGGAAAATAATACCTAAATTAGCTAATTGTGTGCACTTTTCTCGATATTCACAATTGACTCAAAAATCTATTCTTCACTCAAGTGATCAGATTATATTCTTAAGTGAATTTTTTCTTAACTAAAAGAATAGGTTTGTTTCAATATTTAAGTATTTGCATGACTAGTAATTTGTCATTTTTTTCAGTTGGGAAAGAAAAATAAAAAGAAAAGTGAAGTGAAGTTGAGTTAAAAATTGCTTTTTAAAAGTGAAACCAATAACTAAAAGCCTAATATATTCAACAATAGCTCTAAATTCGATACTCTTTGCACTGCATTCAACAGTAAAGCGCATATTATTATACTCTTCACAAACATAACATCAAAAACAGATTAAACGGTATAAAAAATTTAACCAATAATTTATTTATAGCATATGATATCTATTGATAATATTTAAAAAATGATCCTCATACAAATGCCAACAACAAACAATCTCGAAATAATCTAAAGTTTCAAAACATAAATATTATTTTAAACGCTTAACTCGTTTATGACTTTAAAAGATATAATAAATTAATTAAAATATTATTTAAAAACTTTTATCATTAGCTAAAAATAATTTTTAAGATTAGCGAAAGATATGATATCTAATCAAAAAGAATTTCGGATTCGTAAAACAGTTTCACAATATGAGCTGCGCTAATGTTCGCTTCGAAATGGTAGATGAGCAAGGTGAACAAGGCAACTTTGTCAGTGCTTATGCCGAGTGCAGACACAGGCCGTAGTTTTTTGACTAATTGATTAAATAAATTGTTTGGAACGAAGAGTTCATTTTCTATTTCCTTATATTTCGCAATTATTTCGTAATGACTTTGAGTGAGAAATATAATAAAATAAAAATCATAAATAAATTTCTTAGTTTTCGAGCCAAACATTTCGTGACTAAACAATCAATTTATTCGTGAAATCATAGCAAACATAAAATACACACAAAAATTGGGTTTAATTTTGTTATTAGAAAAAAGTAGGTATTATTACATTGAATGCTGTTTTGAGTCGAAAAAAGATTAAATTACTTGAAATTATATATAAATATATATTGTGTTCACAACACTAAACAACACAAAAATGTTGGAAAAAATATTATTTTCACTGAAGAAAAATAAGATACAAAAAAAATTATTAAGATTTTAGAGAATAGAAAGAGAAAAAAGGATACGAAGAGAAGAAATGCATTTTTGTTGCGTTAAGATAGAAGAGTCAACAAAAAATTCTTGTCTTTTATAAGTTGTTATATGAAAGTTCATTATTTGTCGTATATATAAAAAACTAAAATTAAAGTTCAAATGCAAGCAAACGATTGCAATGCGAGAGCGCTTCGAATGAATGGTTAAATCGTTGAACACAACGAAACACGAAATGAATGGAAGAGATAATTGAATAAAAAATGAGGAGAAGAGAGAAATACGAATCAAACGAAATGAGAATTATTCCAAAGCATTAGTTCTCAATGCGAGAGAGTATGAGATGGAGAGGGAGAGGGAGAGGCCGAGAGAGACGGCGAGCGGAGAGAACAAGAGAGACAACTCTTTTATACTTCACTATTCTTTGGCTGAACTGGTCTGAGGTTATACTGTATGCCTGAGTGCGAACTCTACACAGAATAGAGACAAAAAAAGAGACAAAAAGTAAAAATAAAATAAACTTTAAATTTATTTTTTGACTCTTGTTCGCAGTTGTGGAGCAGTTATTCGTCTAAATATAGCCTTAAATGCAGTGTTTGATAGAAAACAGTCATTAATACAGTATATGATATCGTTCTGAAGACCGGATATTCATTTATGATAAACACAAACGTAAAGACAGTTTCGCCGCAATATTTCATCATTTGGTATAATTACTGTTGTATTTGACCGAAATTTTTATGTTTATTATGGTTTTTGCCTTTTATTTATTTGCTTTAAGTCTGAACTGTTTTTTCTACTTTCTATTTAAACTGCAAACAGTAGTCGTAATAAGAAATATAATTTTCTAAATATATCTCAGAGTAAGGAATACATTGAATAATAGCATTGAATTTGATTTTTTCGCACAAAAAGTTGCATAAACTAGAATAGAGTCAGAAATACGGGTTTAATAGTTATTCGTCGTTTTTGAATCTCAAGTATATTTTTGCTAAAAAATAAATAAATATTAATAAAAAGGAATTTTTCGGCAAAATGTATGAATGGGTTTCACTCTATTGAGAGACTGATAGATCAGCAGAAAACTGACGAGAAAAATGTGAACAACACTTAGGGATTGCAAATACGGTATTTAGACTTTTCGTCGATTTGTGTGGAGTTTGAGATTTATTTTCTAACTTCGACTGAAGTGCTATTAAATTAGAAACAAAATATTTGTGTGAACTCCTAAACCGTTAATATTAGCTCTAAATTAGAGTTTATGCTGAAGTGACTAATAATAAAAAGTCAATATTCAGCTCAACATAACTGATATAATAAGTTTAGAAATATTAAAAGCGATAATTAGAGAAAAGTATAGACAAGTGTATTAAAGACACGACAAAACACATTCGTAATTAAAGATTAATCGCTATATCGTATCCACATTTGAGATTATTATTATTATTATTATTATTATTATTATTATTACCTAAAAACCAGACTATTATCGTACGGAACAGAAGGCATGTGTGAAAAAATCTGAAAACATATATTAATATCACAATAAAAAAAGTGTAGCGTAAAGAGGCATTTGATAGCGCAATGATAAGTTAGAAAAACGTATAAAAACTTAGTAACAAAAAAACGTATTTAAAAATTGTATTATTTTTTAAAGAGCCAAATGAGGTCATAAAAAATATGTTAGACATTGTGTAAAAATTAAATACAAAGTATATAAATACTCTGGAATACAGCGTCTGTTAATAAACTGTTTGCGAATGTGTTTTACTGATTATTTTCGCATTCAATTAATTTTTCTAATTCCAAGTATAATAACTTACAATACATTTAAAATAAACGACTAAAACATTTGAAGCAAAATGAAGTAATAATTTTTCAATTTGCTGATAAGCACTAGACTTAAGACACAATTTTAAAAACAATTTTTGGCTTTTTATTTAGTCTGAAATTTTCATTAAACAGTCATTTCCAGACTATTAACTGTCGGAATAAAAGCGAATAAAAAATATAATTTATTGAAACTAAAAGAGAGATTAAATACAATATACTTATAAAGTGTATAAATATATTATCCGGTATTTAATATATTCTGTTCGGCGATAAAGAATAAGTGAGAAGTGAGTGTAAGATATGATAAATTCGATTATATGTATATTTTTCGTGTGTTGAGAGACTATTATATACTATTGTGTGCAGTGTTGGAGAAATACTTTTATGATAATGAGTGGACAAAATGTCATTGCATTTGAACGGTTGCTACGAAACACATTCTTTTAAGTTATTCCAAGAAATGTTTGAAAATGTTTGAAATGTGTGTTAAATGAAATAAAGAAAAGCTAAAGAAGAATAGGAAACGCAAAGTATTGAAATTCACGCAACACTAACATTTCGAATAGAGAATTGATCACAATGTGACCCAATATTGTAATGCTAGGCGATCTCCACACACTCCACACAGAGTCTACAATACCTAACTGTACTCTAACACTGCCTCTCCTGCCTCTCCTCGACTACCTTTCGCTCTACGCTCGCGGAATACCCAAAACGTTTCAATAAAAAGTTTACATTTTTTAAAAGTCCAGAAATGGTTATTTCGCGACTTTTTCGCCTAAGATAAGACTCATTCTCTCTATTATCTAACAATTTGAAACTCAAACTCATAAATGATTTTTTATACTTATTTTTCTCTCTATCAGTACAGCACAGAATATTCTCCTGTTTTCCTGTATTAAAGGCAAACATTTTTTTAATGGTTTAAAGAAGAGCTTAAACGAGAAGTGAGAGAAAGAGACAAAATTGTGTGAATCAGTAGAAAAAGTTTAGAATAAAAAATAACAATCGTTTTATAGCCGAACATAATATATACGAAAGTAGTGGTAGTCTCGAAACGAAAGACACAGACAGTCGTAGATAGTGTAGAACCGATTTGCAAAGGCTCTCAATTGGTTGATTAAATTTTAACAAGGAACTCAAACTATAAATGCTCCGGTTCTGCAAATGTTCGAAATTTATGCTAACGGAAAATTATTATTGACTATCAGCACAAGTATTTAAAAAACACCTGTCCTCTACTCTACCCTACTCTTTCAATTCTAGATTGAATACAACTTTTGAAATGTAATGCTGACTCATAATAACGCAATTATAAACTAAACTAATCATTATATATAATATACGTACATATACTGTATATGCTGAGCTAAATATTATCAATTTACTTAAGAGTGATTTAAAATAAACTAATTTATATATTTAAAAATATTAAATTCATTCGAGTTTTACTGATTAAATAAGTTGAGGCGAACTGTAAGCAAAGTGTGTATTGATTGAATGCGAGGCTCTAATCAACATTGAAATAAAAGGCAGACATAACTCATAGCAATTGATAAGTAGCTAAAAGTAGAGGAAAGTTGGATTCTTTGCGCATTGATTGTATACAAAACATACAAAAAACAGTTCAATGAATAGAAAATTCTTTTTAAATGAAGTGAAAGAAGAAATGAGAGAATGAGAGCAGAGCTCGAAGTGATGATAAGAGTTGTGAGAAAGAGAGATATCATTGAAAACGAACGCTAATGAGAGAGCATTGGTATGTATTTGGTTGCGATTATTAGACACTCGGAGACGGAGACAGAGACTGGAGCAGAGCATAGCTGCTATTGCTATTGCTATCGAATATAATTAATAAAACATTATTTTTAATCTCATGGGAAAAATCTTTTTATAATAAAAGGCATTAGAAAAGTGAAGCAAATGTTTGCAAACATTTTTTTAAATACTTTTTACAAAACCGAATATTAAGTGTTATATAATATTCTCAAAGGGCTTTCACACACTTTTTCGACTATAGTTTTCTCTTCTTTTTTGATCGAATATCGCTTTCGAATACAACACGAAATATGACATTGGGTTTAGGCGATGGAACGATAGAAGGGGTGGAAAGGGAGACAACTCTTATAGCAAATTTGCAAATGACTTATACTGACACTTATTGCTCACTTAACTTATATTTCAATCAAATATGTGGTGACACTAATGACTATCAATGTTAATAAGTTAATAAAATTATAATCCAAAAGGCCTTTACATACAGAGCAATACAGACTGTATTAATGCAAACAATTTTATCGCATTTAATAATAATTGGGTTTTTCATAAACAAAAAGAGAGCAAAAAATAATAATTAATGACATTATCATTAGGTTTGCGAATAAATGGATAAATAAATATATTTGCAAATAAAAAACAAACAGAAAGTAGAAAATTATAATTTTATTATCGGTTCGAATGCAATAATTTGAATATAAATATTGAAATAGAAAAAAGAAAAAGAGAGCCAATTGGCTGCGAACTGATAATTCAAAAATCGAAATAATTATATGAATAGAAAGCCTAAAATGGAACAGAAAATAGAAATAAAATTATGAAAACGATTGTGAAAACGCTTTTCCGAATGTATACAATATATACAATGTATATATACTCTACACAAACTGGTAATGAATAAAAGGCACTCTTTTTTGGAGTACAGCTGTCGCGCACTAACTAAAAATCATCTGCTTTTATGTCGTATATAAAAAATATGAAATTATATCAAATATATTAGAGTTTTATATTTTGGAAACACAAGTATGTGTAGTGAAAAAGCAAAGCAAACAGTTTTTTATGTGACTTTCATTTCAATATATATTAAGATCTATCAAAATTAGTGCAGAGTTTAGTATTTCGCAAATATTTCTCCACTTTTTCTGTTCTGAACCCAAATATGAAAAATGTGTTTTGAGGACTGACTGGAGTTTGAAAGAGAGCGGGAGAGCAGAGGAGAGGCAGAGGAGAGGCAGAGGAAAGGCAATGGACAGCAAAGAGAACACATAAACAACGGAGAAATCAATTGCTATAAACTGGAGAAGTGTTTGTCGACGACTAACTCGTAGGCAAACGAGTAATACGAGAGGCTTTCGAGGGCAGAGAGAATGAAAAATTGGAATCGAGAGCAGGTTTTCCAACACAAACTCAATTATTAAACTGTATTAAACATATTGAGAAAATGGAGACATTGTTTCGAGCGCTAGTGCTTGCAATGCATATCTGGCCGAGTCGTCAAATAACCCGGTCATCAATGTATGTCAACGAGCAATGTATGCAATGCATGGCAACAGCAGTCGTCGTCAAGGCTACCACTGATGCAGATGGAGGCGCACTCTCTGCCTCCGGAGGTCTCCCTCTCCCCTGCATTCATAGTCATCATTGCGTATGCATTCACTCCATTCTAATATTACACACAGAGAGTAGGACTCAGGTAGTCATAGCAACTGCACTACTGGCAGACTTGCAATCGGTTAGCTTTTGAGCCCAAACACAACACATCACAAGACAAGTGACTCTAACGTTATGTTCTATTCTCTATTCGGTGTAATCGTACGTCAATTCGCATATTGAATAACGAATACAAGAGTGGGAAGAGAGGGATGGCAGGGATGGCAGGAATGGGAGTTCACACAGTTCTCTATTTAATGGCTGAGTTTTTCAAAGATGTGCTAATGTGTGCTTCAGATAAAATCACATCCGAACGACATACCAGTGTTGAGCTAGTCTAGAGTCTGAGCTGCGGGTGTGCATGTGGTGCAGCACATGACTATATGCCTGTGCGCTGGTGAGGCAAGAGTTACTATGGGATACTTATAAGATCACACTTTCCAATCGCATTCCAACTGGTTTTCCACGACACAGAGTCCACTTAATTGGCTATTGAGTGGTCAAACTTCCGGACTCTGCTATTGAAAGCCAATTTGAATGACCTGGAAGTGATCCAAGAGGTATCCCATAGTAATTCGGTTTGAATACGAGTGTAAGCACTAAGTGCTGCTGACGAGAGGGCAACTCATTTGACTCATTTGCGTATGTGTGGGAGTCGAGTGAAAGTGGCAGAGCTCTGATCCGAGTAGAGAGCAGAGTAGGGGTTGGAGTGAGAGATGGAGTGATGCATATAATGAGTGAGCAATGGGTGAGCAAAGAGTGAGGAATTGATTATATCGTATATTCACTCAAAAGCGAGAGTTTATAACAATAATCGTGTTATGAAAGGAAAGACATTAAATGAATAGACGTTAGACGTAATGCCAACACATTTAATAATAAAGAGCTGTAAAGACATTAATAATATATCAGAGTTTAGGCAAACATTTGTGTTGCAGATGAATGAATAGAGAGATCGCAAACCAATATATGCTGTATATGTGAAACAAGTATTCAAATCAATGCCGAAATAGAGAAATAGAAGACGGAATTGGAATTGGAATTGGAATTGAACTCAATTCGAGTAATAAATATATCGATCGAAGTCGACATACTATTCATACTAGAGATCAAAAGCGGAGTCGAAATCATATTTACGACTAAAACTAAATGAAAGCCAATTTCAAGTAACCCATAACCCAGGCATTGAGGCTTTGGTGTTATATCGCAATCATCTGCATATTTATCAATAGTCAGAGTTTGCGTTAATTAAAAGTATTTGAAATTTTCGATTACATAACAGAAAGTAGGAATGAATAGCGATTTTAATGATGTGTTATGTGTTTTAATTATCTCAAATCAATTTGTGGTTAAATATAATGAACTGAAAACACAACGGATTCCGACAGTAAAGTGATGTAAAGAGTCGGTTAAATCGGAAAACGAAAGGATGGAATGGGATGTGTTGTGGAAGAGTCAGATGTGAAGGAGTGTTCAAATGCCAAACTCGGGAGAGAGGGAGAGAAGAGAGCGAAAGAGAGAGCAGTTCTAAAAATGAGCCAAAGTTTTTGATGTATAGCCACAATCGTTGAGCGCCGGATAAAAGCTAAAAGGGATACTGAAAGTGCATAAAATTAGTTCTGTGCTAACAATAGAGTATGTGTGGGCACACAGACAGTGAGTGCATCACAAGTGCATTATTCACAGCATTTGGTGTGTTCTACACATTCGTATAACTGAAGGAGAGTTGTAGTTGACTTGTGTTTAGAGTTAGTGTCTGTTCTTCGAGACGCGATATATTGTAGCCCTCAATGACTCAATGACTCAATGAATGAATATCTCTTTAAATACCGGAAACAGAAGCTCGAAGTCATTTTTCAAAGGAACCTGTGCTCACATGTAATGGAGCGACACTGCTCTCACACACAGCACAGACACCCACTTTCACACTCACTTATACGGTATGGCATACGAGAGATGGCTATTGCTGTTGCTATTGCTATGCGGTCGAGACGTACGAATCAAACGGTTTGGATCACAACAAGAGTGAGATGAGAGAAAGTGAGAGGGAGTGAGGGGAGGGAGAGAGAGAGGGATGGGAGCGATGGGAGAGTGCTTTGGGGAGACGGCTATGAAGGCAATGAAAGCACGAATTTATGCAATCGAATGCCGTCGAGACTTACACTTGTCATCACTGCAACTCTACTGAATAAAACAGCCGAAACAGACATTGATATAATGACCTGACATAGACTTATAGACCGACTATATATTTCACTCACTGCGAGAGCACAGGCAGTGCAGGCAATACAGGCGAGCAATACATTCGCTTTCACTCCAAACATATTTCATGAGATTTATGCTTAAATTTTGCGAACTCTTACGGATATATATATTTATGTCTGGAGTAGAGGCAGAAAAAAGAAAAAATTCTGCAACAAAACACTCTCCGAAACATATTTGCACAGTTAGGCCGGAGAACAGGAGTATATATAAGGTATTGACACTAACAAAACGATTTACACTATATTCGAGTATCAAATATCAATAATTCACTGCAAGAGCAAGAAATTTGGGAAAAAGAAAATTAATTTTAAAAATAAGAATATTTACACTAAAATAGAGCCTAATATCGCTCGAGTTTAGCTGCGATCGAGTTGTTGAGTAAAGTACAAGTTTTTCATTCAATTTTGATTCTAAGCCTAATCTAAAATATACATAAAATATCAAAAACGAAAGTCAACTCAACTAATAGAGAGGGTATTGGAGAACGAAATGCATTCAAAGTGTTATATAATGTAATATATTATTAGAACAGAGTTTTAAATGAGTGAACAAAATGAGAAACGATCTAAAAAATATAGTCCGACTTAGATATAAAATAGAATTTGTTCCCGACTCAAATTGTTGAGCACTGAGTACTGACTAGTGCTGACTGAGTGCACTGGCATTCAATTTAAGCTATAATAAAAACACAGACAATGATCATCAATGCCGGAGTGCACGGGCATAGAGGCATACAGTAATACAGTAGACACAGGCATATGAGGATATGATGTATGCATTTTGTAATGTAGGCAATAAGCAATAAAATACAGAAATGCGATATAAAAATATATAATGCAATCGACTTTGAAATTCACAAATAAACCGATTTAAGAGAATTGTAAAAAACAACAAATGATGAGAAAAGAGAGAGTATTATCACATAATATATAGCAAAAGGATTGCAGTGCTCTCTCGAGCGCACACTGTATGCACAGGCAGTATGTGAAGCGGTATAGCGTATGGAGAAAGGGTATGGAAGGTAGAAAATCGATATAATTTGGTTCGAAACAGACAGCCATAGCAGAGACCGGCACAGATATACAGACATCATATCATTATTCGAGGCTATAATCAGTTGTGATACCAGTGCGAGAGCAGACGACAGACACTCGTCGTTAATAGGATTGGCGATATAATATACCCCATAATAGGGAATATCTCTATTCTCCAGTCACTAACAGCACTGTCTCTAATAATAATATTCTTCTGAATGAGAATTCATTTAAATAAAACCCAAATAAATCAACCAATAGGTGGCTATCGTTTTAATTGTATTTAATGGTGAATAACATGTTTACAATTCATTCAATCATCAACTGTACTCTTTCTACTCTCGTAGTACTCCAGCCCTACCACTACAACCGCTCAACTATCATGTGATTAAACCTCGAGACCTCCAAATCGTATTCAAATCCAATCCAATCAATTGAAATTGAATTTTCACTTTCTATTCACTACTCATTTGTGTGTCTTTGTATTGCGAGCCAAACCATCATTTAGTAGACTATCAGCTGTTCTGATATATTCCGATCGAAAGCATTATTTTTAATAATAAATCACTTTTACTATTATCTGATCAGAGAGTATGCGAGAGGAGAGAGTGTGTGGAAGAGTGTGGGAGAGAATAGGAGAGAACAGAAGAGAGAGGGAGGGAGAGAGAGAGAGAGAGAGAGAGAGAGAGAGAGCTGAAAGAGAAATACAACGAAAGATAATTATCTAACGTTTGTTTGAACGCAAAAACCAATGATTTATTGTTTACTATCGAACGAGAGATAAATCGAAATATACTCTCACTCTCTATCCCTCTCTATCTCTCTCTCTATGGGTCAGACGTTGTAATGCGAATGAAATAGAGTTTCTGTGAATCGAACTGTACGTCCAATTGGAAAGACAATCGGATCGACTGTTATTACAATTAGAGCCACACAAACCGTACAAACCCTGCAAACTGTGGACAGACATCAAGAACTGGCAAAACAATGCGAACTAAATATGTCATTCAGTTTGCAATCAGCAGTACATACGGGCTCTGACTAGACGACAGTCGAACCGATATTGTCTTCATTTCAGTTTCAGACACTTTTATAACAGCAAAAGAAAAATTAGTTTTCTATCAATTCATTGATTGAGTCGTTTTAGAAATTAATAAAAATTAGTTCAATATTCGCGTCAAACAAGTGCTGAACAAAACAAAACTGAATTATGCGTCGAATTAAAGTGAAATTTATTTCTTATTAAAATTCTATCATATCTTCGCCAAAAATTAAATAAAAGTCTTTTATGTAATAGAAAAGTGAGTCATATGAATAAGATATCAGTATTCGTATGAGAGAGGAGTTGATCCAATCAACAGATAATTTGAAATTTTTTCAGTTTTAGCTCTTATTTTGCAATTCATTTTGCATTTTATTTTTAAGCCTTCGCTCAGAAGAATGAAAAGAGAAAAAAAGCAAAAGAATAAAAACAAAAGAAGAGACAAAACTCTTTTGATTTATTGATATAATTCATTTGAAAGCCTTTTTAAATACTTCCCACAGAATGTTCAGGTTTTTGAACCTTTTTTTCTAATAGTGGGCAGAAATATGTTGTGTTAACAAAGAAATTTTGTTTAAAAAATCGGTCAAAACGGAGATAAAAGTATTTGAAAGAAGAGATTCTCGAATATGTTTTCGAACTCATGTTCGATAGCTTTAAGACTTGACTACAACAGAGCAAAAAATAAATATATATTTTATTATATATGGAATTCTTTACAGTTTCACACTATTGTCACGAACTGTCAACTAATTTCAGATAAATCTTCAAATTGTTATATGAAATACAAACGAGTGATAAAAGAAAATATTAAACAAAAATAGAAACAAATATTTTTTGCCTTTTATTACTAACGAACAAAATATTTAACAATAAAATAATGAATAAAATAACAGATTTTTCTAATTTTACTTTCTGTTCGAATGAGACTTTGATTAATAAACAGTTTTATTGATTAAACAATAATATTGTGTAAAAAATAAGAATTAGAAGACATTGTTTAGAAAATTCAATTAAATTTCAGAAAAAAATATATTAGAAAATAATGAAAGTTTACGACAACAGGATTGTTGACTACAAGAAAATAGTTTAATTTGTTGTGGCACAGGGTGGTAAAAAAGGTTCTCAATCATTTTTATTCGAAAACACTACTAGTTATCGGATTAAGCGATTTTAAAGCCTGTGTACACTAAGTATATAAATTAAGTTTACACTAAAAAATAGTTTATTTTTGAGCTTCAGATTTTATCTTAGACCAATTTACATCTATTAGAATTTATTTATTACTACAATTAGCGCATGTTACATTGCATACTACAGTAGTTGAATGGAGTTTTTACATGTCTCATTTACCAGTTATTGTCAAGACTTCTATTCTGACTAATCTAATCAAGTTATTCGCATTCTATTCAAAAATTACAAACACTTATGAAAATACTTGTATTGATCTGACGTCAAATGCAATAAATCGAAACAATTCCTAAATCTAAACTTGCCAATTTCCGCTGCAACAAATTCAACCATGTACTGTTACATTACTGTACTTTGAAATAAATTGATATCCATTGAGAGGGGTATACAGTGCAGTGTATATGTGAGTGTAAACAAAGTTTAATCTATTCAAATTGGTAGAGTGGCAAGGAGTGGTAAAGAGTCAAGATCAAAGCGTTTGATTGAGTAAACGTTAACTTACTTATTGGCGAAGAGTATGCAATAAA
>JAQIYC010000232.1:0-16565 GCA_034699545.1 Porobelba spinosa
GGAGGGAGGGAGAGAGAGAGAGAGAGAGAGAGAGAGAGAGAGGGACTGAGGGAGGGAGAGGGAGAGAGAGAGTTGGTTGAATGAGAGGTGCAAATGGTTGAACAGAACAGAACTATCATTCTTAGCAGTTATTTATGACTTGAATGCCATTCTTCTTATTCCTGGTTCTCATTCTGCAGACTCTGTTTTCAACTTTATTTGCGATTTTAGCCCAAAAGCACATCAGAAGTGCAATAATAGAGAGGCAAACGAGGCTAAGGTTGAAGTTTTAATTCAAAAGTTTAGTTCATTTAATGTTTAAAGTTTAGCACAAGACAGGAGAGGACAGGAAGCGAAGATCGACTAAAATAGGTATCGGAGTGATCGATGATGGCTAGTGTGCACACTATGTGTCCGACCAATTGTGGTGTAGTGTTCGTACACTTAACGGCTCATTACATCGATAATAACATAATACCTGCGGAGGTATACAATAAGAGAGACGTTTCAGAACTGGGACTGCAGTTCCATATTGTGTTCCTCAGTCGCAAAGGATTGTCAAAAGAGGAAAACCAAGACTTGGGGCCATTCAGAGCACACATAAGGCAATAGACATTGAGTAGGTATGGCAGTAGTGAATGACACGACTTATTATTTGAGTCCATTAAAAGTTTATGAAGTCTTTTCGCAACAATTGAAACAACTTTTGCTTCGATAGAGTCTGGATATGAGAAAAGAGGCGGATTTCGGCCATACAGTCAAACCATGGCTTTGAGTCGATATTATATTTTGTGTGTTTCACACAATGGCTCCAATTTGTGAGTCTTTTAAATGACTTCATCGAACATACAATTCGGTTAACTCTAACATAAATCTTAATTCTAGTGAAAGTCAATTCTCCGATTGAAAGCCTAAAGAGATTATCGTTTAAATTGAAAGAAAAATAAGTTAATGAATATAAATGCTCGCAAAGGCTCGGAAGGCTCGGAAGGCTCGGAAGGCTAGGCTGTACTATGTTTTCTAAGAAGACAATGGAAAATAAAAATTTATTTTTGATATAAACCTGATAAATTGAGATTTTTGTGGATTATTGGTAGTTATTTAGGACAGTATTTCACCAATTTTTAGAAATAAAGTTAAGTTCTAAAAAAATCTTTTGATAATAAAATAGAAATAATATCAAACAAACAAAAATAGTTTGCTTTTATTGAGCAGCACATCGAAGGCCTGTTTAAATTACGGGAAAATAATTGTTATCTTGAACATTTACTTATTGTAAGCAAATAACTATATAAAGAACTTCCTCTGAAGCCCACAATTGCAAACATTTCTCTATTGATAAAATTTTTCAAATATAAATAATTTCAATAATTCATAAAATTATTATTTATTCGAAATATAAATACAGTATTTAGTTGTTAACACTTTTTTCGTGTTTGAATCAATATTTGAAAAAATCGTGTTTAATAACAATAATAATAATAGAAAAGTTAAATTAAATTATTGACCAGAACTTATTCAACTGTTTTGAATAAACAGCATCTGTGTTGACATAAATAAATAAAAATTATCCGAAAATTATTTAATCTTTTTGTATCGAAACTTATTTGTATTTTTGTAAAAAGAAGTAGAATTTGATGTTTGAATTATGTGTTTGTATTTTGAATGTTTGTTAAGAATCTCTTACTAATCGCAAATAATAGCATAAAATGATAATAAAACCGAAAATGTTTTGCGCAGACAATAGCTTTGATAGCTTTGATAGTTTTGATAGCTTTAGGTGAATAGAGTGCATCACTTTCGTCATACATTGCTTTGCATTGTTGGCCACAAAATGTTCATTAAATACAAAAATAATGGACTATTGGTTAGAAAGGAGTGATTGTTATTCAATCAATGCCAGCGTCTAATGAGGACAGAAATGGCTAATCGTTTGTTTGTGTTCAGAATTCAATTTAGCAATTCTTTCCGTTTTATAATTATTTAGATATTAAGTCTTATTTAATGTCTTACTCTTTTGTAATTATAAATAAATTTATGATAAACCCCACGTAAATTGAAATAAAATATGATTGTGTAGATTCTCTAAGTAATAGGTTGTTGTTGTTGTGCATAATTTTAATTTAGTTAACGCTAACCAAATAGTGTGGAGAGTGTAGTATGTGTTGCATGTGTTGTATGTAGTGTTGTGTAGCGTATGAGCGCTCCGAAGCAATCAGTCAAAGCCTAAGTTCATCTCTAATTTACGCATCGCTCACAAGCCTTGTTCCGTATTTTCAACACAAAACAGATAATTACCTGAGAGGACACCACCTCTTTGGCGGCGACTCAATGCTGGTCCGGCCTTTCCATCGATCAATACAGAGCCGACGCAAGCACTGGTTGGCCTGTACTCAAGCAGAAAGTCGACTCAAGTTAACACCCATTAGTCAGGCATATGGGATGAGCTTAAAAAAATATTTAAGAATCAGTTTACATATTAGCGATGTCTTGACGCTAATATGGATTGTAATCATAGCTAACCTAACCTAACCAGTCAATAGGCATTTGCTTTTGTGCCCAACTCTTCAAGAGTTGCCATTTCTTCACCAAAAAGTGCTCAAATCAGTCAACGATAACGAATTAAAGCGAATTAAAGCCGTTTTGTGTCATACGGCCGACGAGACGACAGACTACGACTTGGAGTCAATCCAATATTGTTAGGACATTGAGAGCCGACAATAATTTGCATTTCGCGTTAACTTTAAAATAAACTCTTCTCTAAACCTAATCTCAAGTCTATTTGAATTATCATTTGTTGTCACAAGACGTACACTCGACTGAAATCTAAGAATTTGGAATCGTTTGCGCTTTTATTGTTGAAGACAACGACTATCTGTGTGTATAAGCATTGCTTGACTTTAATTCAGTGAATCATCACTACAGACAACATCACAACAGACAGCGTCTCAACTCTTTCTGAGTTCGCAGTCGTTCTCAACTCACTTTCGATTTATATTTGTTGTTAACTCTTGTTTTGCGTACTTTTTATTGTTGTAATTATAATAATAGTATTAAGACTTTCAGAACTCAGAGTTCATTCAAATGTCTCTGAAATCGCAAATTAATGTTTGACTACTAGTGCTGATCCGCGAGTAATGCCATTGTCATCGCCAGCATCGGTGCATTCCCTGGTGTCCCAACATTCGCCGCAATCGTCTCATTCGGGCCACTCGATGGGTGTGAGCGAACCCCTATCGCCCAGTGCTAGCAATCACAGCAACCAAAGCGCTGTTAGCGCTGAGAACGGACTTACATCGGGTTCGGTGTCGATGTTAGGACACCTTCGAAATCATTCTCCTTCGGCTCTAAACCACAATCACATGAAAAAAGATTTGCTGCGAATGCCGACGACATCCCCGCCCTCTCCCGCATCAATCATAGATCCGGGGGACGAGAGGGACGACTCGTCTTCAGATGAGGAGTACTTCAAGCCTTACAAAAGGCTTCGAATGGAAGAGACGAGTGTAGAGAAGGAACCGAATCAGTTGAAAGTAGCGGCGCCTCTAAGGCCTGTCGAGAGCCGACCCGTGCCGTTGCCGTCGCCCGCGAACGCCGGCAATGGAAGTGACAAACCTCTCACTTCTTTCCTAATCGAAGACATATTGTCTGACAAACCAAAGCATTTAACGAATATAATCAATAGTGAGAGCCGAGGGATCGTCAGGCCTTGGGATTTGAACACTTCCAACCATAACCACAACTCTCTTCATCACCACAACCATCACATCAACAATCATCACATCAGTAGTTATGGCCGAATGGCACCAAATCGAAGGCCGAGGTCTGCAGACGACGACTCGCGGTCGGAGCGCTCGGAAAGTGATTCGTCGGAAAGCCCGGCCAGTAATTCGGCGATAGGAGCCCTGACGTCACCTCTCGATGCTCTCTTCGAGATGACCACAAAGGCCTTCGATGGCATTGACGGAAGTGAGAAGTCTTCGGGTGAGTCACTCAATCAATCAATTATTTGGCGTTTATTCGCACTTTCGGTGGTCTGACAGACGATTCCAATTGCAGTCCAATCGTTGTATTCGAGTCATAGATATATAAAACAATTTGAAATTATTTTGTGAATCCAATTGTCTCTAAATTGAAATTAAATGCGATTTCAATGATTGCAAACGATTTGATTACAATTATCATTGATTTCGAGTTTGAAATTGTTTTTATCCCAAATCAAACTGACATTAGAAATGATTGAAGGCCTGAGTGCGTGATCTCAGCACAAGAGCACAAGAGCTCACTATCATTAAACATATTCCAAGTGCTGAGACTGAGGCTTAGGCTCTCTCTTAGAGCCCGTGTTTGTCCCAACACAAGCATCTGCTCTCTTCTCTAATTCTGGTTTATCTTTATTTGATTCCATTGTTCGCACAATAGAAACCTCGAGAGGAATCTCCTATTTATACAACGATTTGCATAGCATTAGTCAATTACCAAACTATTAGAGTCTGTAATGCATTAATGCAATCAATTTTATACACAAACCGACGCTTTTTAACGAAACGGATTAAATTTCTGTATTTGATATGAAGGGCGTAGACGCGTCGATCTCTAAAGGATATGCATTTTCGCATAATTCCGGTGCAAAGCTATCTGTGCCGGTGAGGCCGTTGAGAGCAAAATAAGTCAAATCGTTTGAAACTGTAAAAACTATTCTGATTCAACATATGTAACAGTGACTTAAACTTATTATTAAATTATTTTGGTTTTCGTATAAACATATCTGTGTTGTTGGCTGTGCTGTTGGCTGTGCCGTTGTGGGCGATAAGTGGCGATTAATATAAATACTGAAATTTATTTAATTATATGCGATCCGAGTGTTTGCTCTCTTCCCGAAGAGTTGTGTTTGTTTTGATCATTGCTGGAGATGAGACGGCAGTAAATCTTGATTCGAAACTATTGCTAAACACAAAAGTTTACAAATTATTCGCGACTAAGGCTTCAGACTTAAACAGATAGTATATTAAGCGTTACTCAAAAACTTTTAGTATATTTTCAAGTGATTTAAGACTTGAATTATTGTAAAGGAAACAGAAATTAGTTTAAAACGACTCAACGATTCAGATGAGCCATAATTTTAGTGGGAGTTCGGAGTTGTTGTTGGCATTGCAAACAACACGTCAGCTATAAATTGTCGAATTGTCACAACACAACACTCGCTCCAGTCTTGTAGGCCAAGTCATTCGATACTCTCCCGTCGCTCCCTCGCTCTCTCCCAACTCTACCCGCACTCTCTTACTCTCTTAACTCTCTTGACTTCACTTTTCTCTGTTTTCTTTTGCCTAAAGATCTGTTTAATGCATCAAATAGTGCGTCTCCTCTACTCCCAGCCCTTCACATACACCAAATCACAAACTGTTTTCACTTTCACAGCCTCTCTATTCCTCATTGCCTTTGATATACGGTTATAGAAAAACAGACTTTTTATTGAATTGAAGTCAAATTGAAAACATATGCAAAGCACATATCTTAGCCGAATCATTTTTATTGCTTTCATTGGGTGGCCTCTCGAGCCATAAACCCGAGAGGATGAGTGGCCACCAATTGTGCTATCTATCAAATCGGTTTCAGATGACCGGTTGAGGGTTTGTTTAGGTGCCAGCGCTTAAGACTTGCAATAATTGGTCCATTTATTTAAAGTAAATCATTTTTGAATTTGTGAAATATCGTGTGAACGCACTGGTATGCAATGGATGTCGCATCTAATGGGTGGCGCAGATAGATAAAGGTTATAAACATTGGTGCCATTTGACACGTTAGAGCACCTCTCATTCACTTTTAACTAACTGTGCTTTTATCGAGCACTCAATAACTTTATTGCACTTAACAGGGCTTTCATTAATCAAGAGTCAGAGCCAGAGCCAGAGCTAGAGTGAGTGCGAGAGCAGATGTAATGCAATTTTCGTGATAAGCAGCTCATTGAGCGATCTCTACAACTTGAGTGCATACAAACCCGAACCACCAAACAGTACATACCGTACAGTTGGAGTAGTTGTTGGTTTGAGAGTTAGCACATATAGATATCATCTGATTATCGCTCGTATAGGCAAATTCAGTTGCAATCGTGACCAATGAGTCACCGAAACTAATCGACAATCATATCATAATATGAGGATTAGTGCCTAATAAGACCAGATATGATGAACCGTCGCATCCAATACTCAGGCCTTTGATGTGTTACCGCTATTCGTGACTGACTGGCCAGTGCTCAGACTCAAGTTACAGACTCCCATACTTGCACTTCTGGCCCTCTCTTCCCAAACACACATTTAGCTGACAGAGGAGGGGAGGGGAGGGGGTTAGAGATGGCGTAAATGAAGTCTTCTTTTCTAACTATGATTACTTAGAGATAGGGCACAGGAGAGCCATACCTGAGCCGTATGAGAGCTACACCTGTTTATTAGATGCGAGTCATTACGGCTTACGGGCCAACCTCTGGATGTGAACCCATTTAGCTATAAATTGTAAATAAAAACATAGAGAATGCAGTTATGCATTGCAGGGCTGTTGAGCTGCCTTTCCTGTGCTCCTCTCTCGGGCCACGATATGTCCAAACTCTGTAATATATGACCGAACGATATGAATCTGATTGTTAACTCAGATCTGATATTAGGCGAGAGATGAAGATTAAAGAGTTTGTGATCGCAATCAACAAAAAAAAGAATTCTTTTGCAGATCTTTTGTGGATCTTTGAGAGCGATAGTGAGATAAATGAGAACCGATTCGTAATTTGTTTCATAAAAATACGATCAAAAGATTGTATGAAATGTTTCGCAGATATGATCGAAGTTGTGGTGAAAAATCATTTAATCGCTCGATATTATCAGTACTATTAGACGCTATAAAAGTGCGATAAAAATGAGATTCTTATGAATGAAATATTTGAGTTCACGTCCGCCGACGACCAATAATAGCGTTGCAATCAAACTGTTGGCAGGATTTACACCTAAACACCCAAACTATGCCTAAAAGTCTGTGCTTTGCAATACCATAACAATGCCGTTAACTGTTTGTAATGTTTGTATGGCTTTTGGCTCAAGAGACCAGAGATTGAACAGAAAATGAAGAGAAGAGTGAATTGCAATTCTGATACTTTGCCGAATTTTACAATAAATATATTACGAGAGAGAGAGAGAGAGAGAGAGAGAGAGAGAGAGAGAGAGAGAGAGAGAGAGAGCAGACACAAGGCTTGGCATTTATTGGAGGTGGTGTCCGGAGTGCATAGTCGGTTTCGCTGGAGTCCATTATAGAAAGAGTGAGACAGAGAGAGAGAGAGAGGGAGAGAGAGAGAGAGAGAGAGAGAGAGAGAGAGAGAGAGAGGTGAGAGAGTAGGTAATAATTCGCACCTCTGGTCGCTTTTAATTATACGCCGGCGTACGGATGGCTCGTCACGCGGGCAAACGTCGGCATTCCTTTGAAGCTCTTTCGGTGCAAATTCTAGCATCTCTTTAGTAGTGCTATGGATGGGCTCCGGGCTATCAATACATCTCACTTCTAACGATGCTGTCTATGGCATTGTGGGTGATTGTGCAGAGAACAACAGTTCCAGCCCTACCATCACTGCACTACCAGTCAGTATATAAGTTGGTTTCGATTGACTTTCAGTGCATTCAAAGTGAGTCTAACTTAGTCTACATTTTTGTCATTGGGAACGGCGGCACAAACGGCACACAAAACCAAATCAAGCCTTCGCTCATTGTTTGAGTACTACTCATATTATGCAGTTATGCCGTATTCGAGGCTCTAGTACTCGAGTTGGGGTTCACTCAAGTACTTGAGAAGAGAACTTCTGGTCCGCATACCAATACAAATGACAATTTCGGCACTTCTGAGGTCTAAGTGGGGGTACTTTACCCAAAATAATAGCCTTGAAAAGTCATGTTATGCTTTAGATAAGTGCTATCACTGCTATCACCCTATTATTGATTCGGTTTAGCGTTTCTCCAAATAATAATTATTCAATAATACAATTCCGAAATAGTCTGACATTACTTCTATCGTCTAAGCCTTCAGAGCCGACACTTTCAAAGCGAACAATTGAAATGAAATAAAAGTTTATTACATTTAAATGGCATTCAATTCTGCAAATCATTTATCAATTCTGTTACTGAATTAATGCTATTATTTAAGATATGATAGATTGACGAATGGATTCTATTTTATTATTGCATTCAATTCAAACAACAATATATATACCGACTGTTGATAAATATTTTCTATTGTCTGGGCTCTAGAATCTGAAATATTTTGTTCGTCAAAACCTATTTACAATTAAAGCAATGAATTAATTGTAATTTTCTCTATCTTTCTCTCTTCCAATTCTAATCACATTTCGAGACAAGACTCGGATTTTCTATAAGACATCTATCGTTTGACTTCCTCTCAACTCAATTATTCACTTCAAACAAATTGTCGAATCAATTGATTTAATGCGCTATAGTTGTGGTGTCTCTCAGAATGAATGAATGGAAATGATTAAGTGTTTTGTACATAAAAGTGATAAATAATTTATTTGAATGAATGCAATCTTATATGCAATAACTCTTGGCTTTTCAATGAAAGCAACATTTTTAGAGCGAAAACATATTAGAATACATCGGTTGTGATGTTGTAATATGTGTTGAGTTCTAATGTTTGTTTGGCATAACTAATGTTGGAATGCAATGTTGCCATCGCTGCCATCTCTCCATCCCTGCCATCATAGCCTCTCATCCATTCTTAATATGCATTGATAGTGATGTGGATGAGAGCAGAAATGAGCAAAAGTGAGCAAAAGTGTTGGCCTAATGTGTATAACATAACCGAATTTGTAAATTATGCTACAATAGTGCGTATAATAGTATAATATCATATAATATAACATATCTGATAATAGGCAGCACTACTTCATTAGGCTGAGCACGTCTTAATGGCGTTTACAATCATTTCATTCTTGACATTCCACACGAAATTGAGTTTCAGTCGTAATGTTCGCAACTCTGCAATCAGGCAATTGGACACAAGACTCGACTCCTTCTGAATCATTGAGCTAAGAGTTAAAATATATATAACATTACACATAAACCGTAATTCATTGCATATACTGTTTGTTCGCACAATATATACTGTTATACACTGTACGGCCAATAGGGACGACAGGCATGAATAGGTATTCATAGGCAGACAAATAATAAAAAAGGCATCAGAGCTGCACCAGAAGCTGTAAACTATTGTGAGTCTTGTGCTCTTGTGATGCTAGTCTTGCGGAAAAGCAACGCATTTACCACTTATATGGCTTAGGAGTCTCTCTCCTCTCTCTCTCTCTCTCTCTCTCTCTCTCTCTCTCTCTCTCTCTCTCTCTCTCTCTCTCCCTCCCTCCCTCCCTCCCTACCTCCCTCCTCTCTCAGCACAAGCACAAGCACATTGTGTTGAGTAGTGTTGGTGTAGTGTTATATCATAGCAAATATATTCTCATCCCGTCTACTCATTCTACGTGAATGAGCAATCATTTCGAGGCTATTTAAGCTGATCTAACCCAACATATTATAAAAACGAATATAAGCGCTGCTATTAATCACAGGCAAACTCATAATATAACTCTGCATTGCATTCACCATCAGCTGCACAATCAGGTTCTCTCTTCACCGCTAAAATGGTCCGAATATATGCTACCATTATATACATTATATACCATTACCCCGGCTCAATTACGCTACACTTTAAATTGTTGTCTTCTCTCAGACTCTCTTTTCAACTTTTCATTTGGTTTTTACTTTTTTTTATTTTCCAATTCATTTGTACGAAATTTCTTAAATTTGAGGAAAAACTTAAGTGAAAAAGGATTTAATGACTTCAGACTTATTTATTTTAATGGTATTTGAGTCTTGAGTTGGTGTAGAGCTATGGAACAAGCATTTGAGTTCATTTTTCATTCTTTAAAATAATTCCATATATGATATTCAAATTAAGAGTAATTAACTTATATAGCATTTTATATAAGTATTTTTGCTCTTCATTACAGTTTTAGAAAAATGTATATATTTTCGAGTTTAATACTTGAAAATTAAAATTAAAATTTGTCGTTAAAACTACAAACATTTTAATGAGTAAAAACCCATTTGATTAATAACTGATAAAAATTTTATTCAAAGATTAATTAAGTTATAATTAAATTCCATTTAAATAAACTTAATCTTTAAATCTGAAAATTTGTGATTTTATTTGATTTTAATGATCGTTCAAATACTGAATAAAGTAATAATTTTTTAAAATATTTTTATTTCAAAATAAAATATTAATCATTTGTCAGCAAATCCTTAAAGTTAAAGGAAAAAAGTTTTAGTTTATTATAAATTATAACAAATTTTGTTCAAAAATAAAACTAACTTTTAAATAAACCATAAATTTTGTTGAATAATATTAATTTTTACATTTGAATGCAAACAAAAATTTTAACCCTTTATATCAAAACAGAAATTTATAAAGATTTTGATAATTTTGATCTAATTTCTAAATAATTATATATTATTATTCATTTAAATCAGTTTTTCTATGAATTTACAATAAAAAGTATATCACAAACGCAGTCGAAGAAAAAATTTAATAATTATTTTAGTTTTAAGTTAATTAATTCAATTTTCTTCTTCTAAAGCTTAATGTGTTTTTAATCGTGTAATCAAATAATCAAAAATGTGTTTATATTTGTGTTAAATCAAAATTGAATTACACTATAATCGGTTTGGAATAAATAAATTCAAATGTCTTACAAATGAATGAATATTATGTATACGTCTTATACTGTATTGGCTTTTATATAAATAGTTTCGAAAAGACCTACATTCATGAGTTGTATAATAAGAAATTCTTTACAAACAGTGATTTTCAGAATTTGTATTTAAGAATCGCTGCCTTAGACTCGAAGCCAAAGTTTTTATTGCACAGACATATGTGTGTTATATAAGAAATAGTTTGGGCTCACAAGCGCACAACTGGCCCGAAAACAATTAAGATTGATTACGACCCATAAGATGTGTCTTTCGAGCAAATAAATTAACATAGTTTACGATCTGGGGATGAGTCCGCACCGGCATTCGCTGCTTAGGCTTGCATTCGAGGCATAGGCACCGATTGAATTGGAAACGCGAGTAAATGAGGCAATAGATGAGACACTACACTGAACTCACTAACGATTGCAGTCATCTCTCTCTCTCTCTCTCTCTCTCTCTCTCTCTCTCTCTCTCTCTCTCTCTCCCTCTCCCTCTCCCAAATTGTATGCATAACTAACACATAAGTCGTAACTTTCAGTCATTTAATTATTCGCCTCAAAAACATTTGCAGTATTTCTATCTCTCTTTGCAGTTCTGAATGAATACAATCGAATCATTTGTTGGAAAAGCAATTTTCGTTTCACTTAAGAGCTTTAAAATGATTAATTAACGCAAAATTAAGATAAAAACAATATATAGAGAACTTCAGGTGAGTTCTGATTAAATTTGTTTTTAAGAATGAATATGATTTGACGCGAAATACTTAATAACGAGATTAGAAAAACCAGCGATTAATGAAAATCTTTTTGATAGTACAGAGTATGAGAACCAAAAAACAAAAGATAAAGAAAGGCGAGGTATAGGGGGTTAAGGTAGGGTATGGAACGTGTGCGCTATCTCATTCATGCGGGGAAAGGAGGGAAAGGAGGGAAAGGTATTGTATATGCGTTTGATATTTAAGATTAGAAACGAAACGATTGCCTCTATTTTGCCACACATTTGGCTCAAACAGGCCCTACATGTGAGCCCCGAAACTGAATTATAATTACAATTAATAAGTACTGTTCTGTTCCCACAATTCAATACTACAGTATTTCCACATTAGACTGATTTAAGTGAATGAGTGGGAGATTAGCAGTGAATGAAACCATTTCGGCATAAGTTGTAAATCGGCTCTCATTTAAAGCATACCTGCATTACATTTGATAGATAAACGACTTGTTTTGCCAAAACATATCAAATTTAAATTTATATTCAACTTCACAGCAAAACTAAATATATATTTTTACCAAAACTATAAATTACTGGCTCTTTAAGTGAAAAATATACAGTTTATACATTACATAAGAAGGGATTGAGAATAAAGGGTTGACTGTATTTGTGAAAAATGGGTCTTTCGAGTTAGGGCTCGATTTGTTGATTACAAATAAATTACTTAAAATGTTAATTTTGTACACATTTTCATGCGCTCGCAATCGACTTATTCCGTGATTCAGGCGTTCATTAATTTAAAAGAAGATATTTATTCTTCAAAAGAGTATTAGTTTTAAACCAAAAACTTAGCCAATGATTCAAAAGTACTTGAGTTGAGATAATTCATCGTTTAATGAATTAGAAATCAGAGCATAAAAGCCCTGTTTTTCACACAAACAGTAATACTTAAACTTTGGCTTAAAATTTAAAATAAAGTCAAAACAAGTGATGTTTTAGTAGTAAAGAGATGTTCACCAAATCGAGTCATCAGTCTATTAGTGAACACTTATTGGCAAAAATGAATTTGAGAGCGAAATGAGCCAACGCTGAGCCATAACTCCATAACTGCCATAAATTTTATTCTTCATTTAGTTGATCAGGAGGATCGTGAGGGGAAGGCATGCATATAGAGGGGTCTTAACCCGGGGACCCAGTCATGAATGTGATGCCAGTCTCACAAAGGGACCGACTGTTGCCTCCAACAGTTTGCCTGATTCACGCCCTGCTGACTTCTTTCGCACCTGGATCAGGCGCTTCAACACAACCATTGCAGCCATAGGAGCCTACGAGCCAACACCACAACTGCTCTCTCACCGCTCTCTCACCGCTCTCTCAGTGCTCTCTCACCGCTCTCTCAGTGCTCTCTCACCGCTCCCTCAGTGCTCTCTCACCGCTCTCTCAGTGCTCTCTCACCGCTCTCTCACCGCTCTCTCACCGCTCTCTCACCGCTCTCTCAGTGCTCTCTCACCGCTCTCTCCCAGTGATGAGCTCTTGAGAGCTGGCATTGAAAGTGAGCCACAGAAACGAAATTGCGTTTACATTACGTGCCGTACAATCGCTATACAGTGTCTAACTATAACTATTCCCCTTCAGCCCAATCCCTAATTCGACGTTTGTTTCTAAGTTTGTCTTAAATTCTTCTCTTTTTTCGGTTTCTCCACTCAATGCAAAAAACTATTCATGTCTTACACGAGTGTTATATCAAAATAAACTGTTTTTTCTTGTCATTCATTACATCATTTGACTGAAATTTATTGCATTTTCGCTGCTTTTCCTTCAAATCATTTTCGAATTAGTTTTCGTTAGTTTTCGTTTGAATTTTTTGTTTTTTATGATTCAAAACATATTTGGAACACATTTTCATTCGGTGTTTGCACTTCATTCCACTTCATATGTATTGACAATAGAATTCGTTTATTGAAAGCAAAAAACGGTTTCTATTTTCGTGATTTACGCCAATATATCCAATATATATACCGAGGCTTTAATTTTTAAAATGAATACAAATTTTTTACGAGTCAATGGAATTATATGACATGTCGTTAAATAAAATTAATTAAACCTATTTTGCGAACTGCATAACATGCGTGAGATATTGAAATATTATTATTTTCGAGTTATTCTGTAGATCAGAATTGGAAAACATGATCGAAAATACCAAACATTTGTTTCGAGTCTCGTTTTAATAGTAATTTTGTAACAAAGTATAGTCTTTATGTATGTATTGAAAAATAAGCCTGGTTGGTATATTCAAATTGAATCGCGTGGTATACCTCTATCTGAATGCGTATATATTTTGCATAATTGATGCTTAAGGAGTAGAATATACATAATTTGAAAAATTATTGTCATTAATGTTTTAATTTATTATGAAATTACTAAAAGTAAATAATAAAAGATTATTCTATAATAATGAGAGAATTCCAAGTTTAGAGCCGATTCAGAGTCAGACAAAACTTGTATTATATTTGAATGGAATTCGAATCTGAATACGAGTCATCTCTTCTATATAATTAAGTAATACAGATATTCAGATGAAAATTGTGATATCATTAATAATAATTTATTCAGTGTTTGTTTCTATGACTTTAATATATGTTAAACTCTTTGTTAGATTTGTTGAAAAGCAAAAAACAAGTTTTCAGTTTTCTTCTTCACTTAAATCTTTCTTATTTTTCAACTTTATTAATCACTTCCTGTGAAGTCGAGTATAATTTTACTCTTTATAAATCAGTTCTTAATATGTTTCTCAAAAAGCAATTATTTTTATATCCGAGTTATTCATTCCATTATTAGTTTAAATTTATTATTTTTTCAAATAAAGATTTTGTTCGGGTCTCAGCCAAAAATAATCAAAACGCAATAAACTTGCTAAAATTAGCAAAAAATAAAAACAAATTTTTAATTAAATTTTAATTTTGACTGATTTTCGATCCACTCGATTATTTATTAAATAAAATTTAAATTTAATGAATAATTTGCTTAATTGAATTCTGTTTGCCTTATATTTTATAATTTAATATTTTTGTTTTTACGCATTTTTGATTAATTGATATTATTTAAGTAAAAAAACAAATTTTGATTTTAAATTAAGTCATAAGAAGTTTAAAATTTGAATAATTTATAAATATAAAGCTTCGCATTAATCAAACAAAACGTGAGATTTTTTAGACAAACAAATAAAGATTATTATCAGGAAATTGTAAAATATTTACCAAATATTTGCATAAAACTGTAAAATAGTTATAAATTTGAATTCTAATGAGATGTCGGAGCTGTTCAATACAGTAAAGTCATTGTCTAATGCACTCGAAGCCAGTGTTAACTTTATAAGTCACTGGTGTTTAGATTTTGAAATATTGCCTCAAATTACTATTATTTCATCCGAACTGATAACGCGGTTTCTTTAACATAGACCTGGGTAATAGTCAATAGGAATTGCTACGTTCTATGTCCGGTACCCTTGAGTCTATTGTCGGTATATCTGTACCGTTTAATCAAACAATAATTTAAATTTTATATTCTTTGCTTCGATTATGAACCACTGTTTCACTAAATTTACTGCAAATTCGAATTAATTCTTTTAAAAGTTATTTTAATTGTCGCAAAAATAAGAATAAAATTACTTCTAATAAAAGTCCTATATTTGGAAGAATAAGAGCGAAAGCAATTTGAATGAATTGAAGAAAACAGAGAAAATAGATATACATAGCGGGAGAGGGAGAGGGAGATGGGGAGAGGATGAGAAATAGAGGAGTTGTGATCTGAACGATAAAAATTAATGTTGGCTTTGATTACATAGCGGTTGCAAAGTTTGAACGACTAGTTCAGGAATAAAGGAAAATACGAGCTCTTTGTGAGCGAACTATTTCTTACACCAAATCTATGCATATTTTTCAGAACTTCATTCATAAACTATTCTTTGATAAGAATTTTTGTATTTATTGCTAAAAAATATCATAATTTCCAATCTCTTTATTAGATACTATATTATGGTAACGAATAACTGCACTATTTTTTATATTCAGATAATTGAATAAAAAGTTTTTATGCACTAAAAAATATAATACACTCTCTATTCACTAAATGTATCTATAAATTGGTCAAATAAAATATGACACTGAGCGTGGAATTCCTTAAATGGTGTGTTTTATTTGACAAATACTAGATTTTTTGCTCGTTTTTCATCAAAAAATATTAAATAAATTGCGTAAAGGATGCGAATGTCAGAAGTTTATAAGCTATTAGTTTGAAGAATGCGTTTATATTATAGCAAAACATATATCAATCTATATATCAATAAAAGGAGAGAATTTGTCTTCAGTAGTAATGACACCGAATGGAAAGCCACCGAAATTAGTGCCAAATATTTATCGATCCAAAAAATGCTATAATGTTTGGGAATTACTCTCAATCGCAAAAAACATGTCTGTCATGAATGTACTCAACGCTACTGTATATGAAAGACAGGCCTTAATTGAATACTTGTATATAATTGTGCGCTTGAGTGACACTGAGAACGCATCCGATATCTGAACCTTTGATAATAGACTCGAATGAAAAGAAATTTAATTTATTGCAAACACAATGACTGCGTGGAAACTAAACTGTCCTCTTGTTTCCGCTTCGGTCTTCACATCTTCAGACTTTTGCCAATAACTAAACCAATGAGTTATTGCGGGACTGACTCTACACTTAGATATCAACAGATTGACAGCACACAGAAGGCAAGCAATGAAAGATACGGCACCACCATTAGTGCCCCAGCACACCAGATCAGCCACGATAAGATGTGCCTGAGCTAGCAGCCACGGCGATGCCAGTGCAGGCAATTACAGCTTTCGTTAACTACTTTTGCAATTTTAAGTTTCGATTCAACACTAATAAGTCAAGTGTATGAATGAAACCTTTAAAACAGTTGGAGAGATCTTAATATATCATTTAGACAATCATTTTAATGGTTCTAATGGTTAGACTTGAATTAAGTTCGCACTCAAACTACAACCAAATACCCAATTCGAGGCAATCGATTCGTTTGATTCA
>JAQIYC010000233.1:0-16552 GCA_034699545.1 Porobelba spinosa
TATAATGAGGGAATGATATAAAAAGTGATGGATTAGCTCAGATCGGAATCAATGATTTGCCATAGAATTGATGTGAATTGATGTGATATTCGCATATATTCTTATATTCTTATGATAGATATGTTGTTTCATGTAATCGATTGCTTCAATTGCTATCAATTCTACGATATTCTGATTGTGATTATTAGTGACAATTGAGTTAACATTATATTTGATATAATCGAAGCACTACTAGCCCTACATATCGATAATTAATAAATACTTTTGTACTGCTGTATAAAAACTCATTTAAACTCACTTTCGAGTACTTCTCGTTTCAAACTTCAATACATTATTTGTCGAAATAGTTTGGATTTACTCTAACTTTAAACTAATCTCAAAATGAGTTGAGTTGTGACTAATGGTAAGCGTCGTTCTTAAGGGAATACATATCAATGAGGATCTCCTGCAACAAATTGGTCGCGTTATTGATTTTAGTGATGATATGGTCCACATCCGGCTCCGGCTCACCCTCGCACCCGCCCTCTTCCCGCACACTGTCGGCCGTGTCTTCAGACATGTCTTCAGACATATCATTACATTTAAGGCTTTGGTCATTCATTTTGACGCAACGATTCACGTTTAGCTTCGATGCCCGGCCTTTGCGGCGTTGGGCTCTGGACTGTTGCTGTTTCGGAAGGGCCTCTTGTGCTGCCGGTGCGGTCGGCGAGTGTGACGACACATTCCGGCTATCATTTGGGTTAAGAAAGTCTATGTTCGCCGGAAGCGTTGGAATCGTCGATATCTTTGGTTCGAATGGTTGAGTCAAAGGAGAACTGCTTTTATTGCTACTCAGGTCTAGAGGTGTTGTCTCTGAATTGGTTTGACTTTTAGTCGATTGCGTCGAAGAGCCGAATGCGTCGGTCGGACTGCTTCGGGATCGGGGCAGCGGTGACACTAAACTCTTCCTATTTGAACGGATGGGCGCTGACTCGGGTCGGTTGTCTCGGCCATCGGTTAACGCAAGCACTGGTTCTGGCGATAACTCAGGTCTTTGTTGAGTGGAGTGCCAGTCCAGTGCCATCAGGTGCTCCGGTTTGGGCAACGAATGCATTCCCAAGAGTGTGTTGATGAAGGACGGGTTGACAGCTATTTGTTCCAACAAACGCCTGGAGTCGGGCGACTGTCTTGCGGCTAATTCGCCGATAATTGCGTTTTGCTGAAGCATTTCGGCACTGGGAGTCATGCCATACATTTTGCAGATGTCCTGGTTCTCGGCCGCCACGTGCAGTAACAGATGTTTTCCGAATTGTTCTCTCGTGTCTGCACTGAAATCACAGAAATTACACTTGAGTTTGGAGTTGGGGTTGGGGTTGCAATTCGGCGCCGACTGGTTCGGGTGGTTCTGATTGGCGTTAGAATTGGGAGAATTCAAAGACAAATTGGCAATATTGGGTGAGTCGTAGAGCGAGTGCGACAATGGACTCAAGTGAGGCATTTGTGGCCCTAAGAGTCCGGAGTGAAGGAGCGCCGGGTTTGGGCCGTACATGAAGGGCAGACCCATTGGCAGTGAGGTTGGGATGAGTGGCGGCATTGGAGTCGAGTTGAGCCCATTTGGCGACAGAGGGGACGACATGAGTGGCGTCTGAGGTAGCGGTGAATCCATTTGTTGTGACTTTAGGTTGTTTTGACTGCATTTCGGAGTTTTCGATTTTTTAGGTCGCGGTCCCCGTCGGGTGCCGTAGACGTCGATGACTGGGTAGGGGTTGGGTGTGCCGTCGAGGTTGAGGACAGTGGCGGGTTTGTGCTGGTATTTGCGGAGATGCAGTTTGAGGCTATGGCAGTATTTGGTGGCGTAGCTGCAGTCGGCGCACCGGTATTGGTATATATTCGAGTGCGACTTCATGTGACTGTTAAGCATTGACTTATTAACGCAACTGTAGTTACATTTGGCGCACTTGAAGGGCTTCGACCCGAAGTGGTTCCGCAAATGGTATTCCAAGTGGTGTTTGTATTCGGTGACGAAATTACATTTAGGACACGTCAACAGCTTTTCCGACTTTATGTGTGCCTTCGAGTGCTCCCAAAACTCCTGCTTACAGGTGGCCACGAATTCGCATTGTTTGCACTTATACTTCCGGTTCTTCGAGTGGCCGCCACTCCCGTTCACACTCGCATCGGTCGCGTCCACACTCTCGTCGGCCTCGTCCCGACTGTTCTCTTTGAGCACCCGATTGCCGGCCCAGCTCTCGGGCGGCACTTCTGAGTGGAAGTCTCTGATGTGTCTCTTGAGTCTGCCTTCGGTTCGGGACTTGTAGTCACAAAACGGACACTTATGGTCAAAATGAGTGTTCATATGGGCGTTGAACTGACACTTGGAAGTGCCCGAGTATGAGCACAGGTGGCATCTATAGAGTTCACCCGTTATGTCGTTGTCCACATTGAAAGCTGTGCCCATTGAACCCATAGTGTTGGTGCCGAAGCCAAAGAGTGAAGGAGTGGTTCCGTTGTTGGGCGCGAAGTCATTCAGACTCATGCCTAACATCCCGGAGTGCCTCTCCAGAGCGTTTTGAAGCTGAGCTAACGGTCCGATTGGCGACTGCTCTCCAACACTCTGGCCTTCACTCCCGATGTCGTCTTTGTTGGTCTCGTCGTGAATGCCGTTTCTTTCGTTGGAGTCGTTGGACAGATAGGAAGTCGCGTACATCGCGTCGGGAGACGGGAGGGACTCGTCGTCGCCGATGCTGTCGATGAAACTGTCGTCGTCTTCGAACTCGTCTTCGCGCGAGTCATCGATGCGAAGGTTCAGGACTTGAGCATTGGTTGCGTCACTACTTCCAGTGTTGCTGTTATTGCTGTTATTCGTGTTGTTTGTGGTCTTCAGCGCATCTTCACTCATATGGTTGTTATTAATGCTGTTTTTCAAGTGATTGAAAGGGTTTTGGGTTGGGTTTGGGTTTGGGTTTGCGTTTGGGTTTAGGTTAAGATTAATGGTTTGGTTTTGGTTTTGCAAATGTTTGCTGAAATGAGAGGTGAGATCCGATTTGTCACTCAAATCATTCGATGTATTGCTTTGAGCCAATAGTTTCGTGAAGTTGTTTTGCTGACCGATTAACTCGATTCGGGTGTCGACGGCAGCACTGGTGGCAAAGAGAGGCCAATTCGCAGTCGTATTCATATTTCAAGTATCGAAAAAAGTGTCGATTTCTTAAAGAATGAAGTGATTGCACGACTCGAGTGAAGATCTGGAGATAAGTAGGAGAGAGAAGCGATGAATGGATTGCAAGACATTATGCGTGTAATACACGTTAATAGCATTTAAAGGTTTGGTTTGTCTGTTAAAAGTTTGCTCTAATCTAAACATAACAAAAAGAGAACTCATTTTTCTTAAGTCTTGTGAAAATAACCAAAAAGTATATAAGAATTATAACAAGTATTAGAAGTATAGCGTTTGCGAACAAAATTAAATGTAAACTCTGTTCTGTTAACCACATGAACGCCTACACGAGTCGATGTATTGCTACTAAAGTATGAATTCATAATATTATTCAACTATTTCTCTATTTCTATATCTATAGTTAGTTTAGTTTTTAACCATTTGAGTCAAACGCACAGAGACTTAATCATCGCACACAGAGTATTCATTATACACACATCGCACCTGTATGTATGTATGTTGTATGTGCTCTATGTGTATATAACTTAAACAAATCTCTATACGGCAAGTGATGAAGAGATGAGTTATGTTCGGATCAAACTATTAACCAAAACGCCAGCCTTTCCTGTCTTCCCCCCAACTGAGAAAACAGTTAAATTTGAAAATAATTTCTTTTTTTCAATTGCCTGAGTCTAACACCAGAGACAATATTAAGCGCTTTGCAGTCAATATAATAAAATAAGCAAAAGTGAAGCAAAACTGATTTTGGCACCAGTCGAGTGATGCAATTGTGAAGCACAAGGAGGTCTATTGATGCTCGTCTTTCCATGTGTTTATATTTTTTAGCCACAGGTTTTTTCCCGTCTTAGCTACAGTTAACTTCTTAAACAGTAGTTCTCTATCTGTACTGTAAAGCTAAGGGAAGGGATAGGGAGAGAGAGAGGGAGAGCACAGGCAGCGCTCTGATAGCAATTTGGATGCGAACACAGACGGAAGTTCTCACTTTTGGCAATTTATTACCTTTTCTTATGAAAACAAATATTTAATTCATTCTCGAAAAAGTTAAGCCAAAGAAAACGGTTTGAAAGCATCACTACATCACTAGTCAAACAATAATACAGAGCAGAGCCTGAGCCGTCTTTTTAACATTCTATACATTCATAAATTACTGGCGCTTTGTATACAGAGATCTGTGACTATAATGAGTTATATATGTCTAACAGACGTCACTTCCATATATACTCTACCGAAACATTAGGATCTGTTGTACAGAACCAAAACCAATCGTAACTTTCAAATCAAACCAAAAAAAGTTCAAAACTCATCTCAATCTGTCAGTGCTTTCAAATTTTTAATTGTTTTATATATCTCTTTATCAATTAACTGCCAATTAATTATTCGCAAATTTACATTAGATTTTTGAAAATAAATTCATTCAAAAAATAACAAAATTTAGTCGATATAGGATTCACTCTAAATGAAAATTTGTAGCTATTCTTAAAAGCATTTAAAACTCATTTAATGTTTAAAAGATACACAAACTCGAGAATAATTTATTATATGATACGTGTATTTGCAGACAAATACATAAATGGCTTTTTTGAGTTTATTAATGTTTGCTTCACAACAATGTCTTCTTAAATGTTTTAATGGCAAAGAATCACAAACAGAATACACGGATACTGTTGACAACAATTGATAAAAACGAAACATTTGGTCCGAAAATGCAAATCAAGCGTAAGAAGTGTGTCGACGGGTCTATAGGCATACCGTTTAGAATAGTATTGCGTAATAGAAAGCCTTTGTATTTATGAATTTACAAGTATTGCCAACTCTAGTGTAAGTGAGCAGGATCGCCTTACCATTATGTAACTAACGGCCAATCGTGGCTTATTCACCACTTTTCACCCGTATATTAGTGGTTAAACTGTCAATTCGATGCCGAGTCTAGCCTTCGTCCGAATCGCACATTCAAACGCACTGAAGGAACGGAACACAAAGCTGTGGCTAATGTGGCTAATGTTTACCCTTTGGTTTGTAAGATAACGAAACGCGTGACAAAAAAGCGCTTTTTTTCAATAAAATTTTTTTTTCCAAATGTGAAACAAAATATAATGACTGGTCTATAACGGTCTCTAAATTATATACATATGTCGGCGTAAAAGAGGTCTAAAACTTACGCTTATAATAAGCAAGCTTCGGGGGTCTTCGAACTGTTCCGGGGCAGCTGGCAATAGAGGTGATTCTGGACAGGAGTAGCGCACACGAGGAGCAATAGCACGGGCAGTGGCACAGGCAATGGCACAGGCAATGGCACTGGCATTGATACGTTTTATTACCCAATAAATCACTCGATTCTGTTTAGCGCATAAGAAAAATAAGTGAAAAGCATTATCTTTGAAAAGGCATCAAAAAGTTAAGCATTTTTTACATTGTTTACCACAAATACTAATATAAAGCACACGACTGGATGACTGAGCGCCTGTGAGCCTCAGTGCGACAGTCTATCTGCTGGCTGTGGCTCAAACACTAAGCCTTTCCGGGCATACCGTTTGTCTCATCCCATAAATTTTGTAACACATTTGGATACATTTTTTCATTGGAATAGAGAACAAAAATCAATTGAAAATTTTTATATATGTTTCGTGTTTTGTGTGCTTACAATAGGAGAAAAACAGAGATAAAGGCGACAACACTTCGAGAGTTATATTTAGAAAATATGAGATATGGAGAGAGAGGGAGAGGGAGAGAGACCACAAAAATGATGATGAGGTCAGATTCGTAGAAAAAAGGGTTAGCAGAAACTGAGCCAAATGAAAATGGGCCAAACAGTGGGCAGTGGACTACTGGCCGAGTGGACAGTGCGCTCGAACTCAAATGATGTGCTCATTGTTAGTCACAAATGCTTTTAATTCGCAAACAGAGGGAAAGGCTTTGAATCGCAATTCTCTCGAGACTAGACTCAAACCAAGAATTCCATTTTCGACTTAAGTTTAAGTTTTTCAGCAAACTGTGCCCTCTCTGTCAGTAGTCCACTATATTTCTCCTTCCTTGACCCATTTCTGCATACTGCCCTGCTCTACCCTGGCTAGTTTGCTGCATTGCTCGACAATTCTTTAACCCTTTTTTCTTCGAATTTAAAATTGTTCGTCATTTTTATGCCAATCTCTCTCACTCTCTCTCTCTCTCTCATTCTTTTATTTTTCTCATATTTTCTAAATATATCTCAAACTCAACTCAAACCTCAAACAAGTAAAGCACTTATAGCTATAAGACTCGTCTCGTATTCATCGCCAGCAAAATGGACTAACAGTGCGATTAGCTTCGGCTGTAAGAGCAAGGCTTATATGGCTTATATCCTGCCTTTGATGACCTGATGTCAGTTAAGCAAAAAAGTCCAAAAATGAAAAATTAGAAAAAGAGTCGTTTTTTTAGTTATCTGATTGGAGACAGTGCTCCAGTGCTTCTGTTTTAAGCCGTTTTCACCAAAAACGGAAATTTGAACACATTTTTGACACTCGTCTGCGAAGTGACGATAGAGTAAACAAAACATAGCGACCAATGAAACCACAAATTCATTTATAAATAACAACAAAACCTAAGAAACATCTCTTGGATTGTAAAGCTCTTGTGCCGCAAATCCATCAAATATTGTGAGGCAGAGGAGAGCAGGCATTGCAACATCACCTGCACTGGCGATCAGTTTGATTCACTTGTGACTGAGGGATAGGTGAGAACTGGACTCGACTCGACTCGACTCGACTCCGCAAAACACTTTATGCGTAACTCATTGATTGCAATGCAAAGACTCTTTGAAATATGTTTTTAAGCAAAAAATAAAGTCTTCAGATATGACAATGAAATGTGACGAGAGGTAAATGCACAGGAAGTTAGCAAGCTCAAAGCTCTAAAAATTTGAATGAATCGCAGTCTGTGCTGACCAGTAATGAGAAGTCGTTGTGAAAAATAAATTGTCGTAAATAACAACAAATTTGTTTGAAGGCGTGAACTCATACTTCAATACACGTTAAGTCTTTTGCATAAAAAATGAGTTTTGGTATTGAGAGCGGAGTCTGAGGCAAAAAATTGATTCGGAGCAGTAAAAAGTGAGATAAACAAGCAGTCAGTTCCACACTATAGTGACCATAAAATAGGGACTTATTGTTCGCAATTTGCATAAAATAGAATCGAATGAATGAAACAGTTTGTGTACAATGAGAATACAGTGCGAGGGAGGAAATTACCCTCGAATTATGAATTGGCGATGAAAAACATGAATTATTACCGGTACCTATTGTCATACGCTATATGTGCATTGCATTACTACTCCTATCATATGTTTTATGCGCATCACCTCTACCTCTAAAGTAAAATACAAATTATAGATCACATTATAGATCACATGCAACGAACTATCCATTCAATCCATGTCTCGAATGCACCCAATCCTGCATTTCTTACGTTCTAATCATTAATTTAGTTATTCTCTTCTCACTTAACATTACAATATTTTAAGCAAACATTAGATTTACTTTTAGACAATATGTATAATAATTCAATCGGTTTTTAGTCTACGTTTATAAAAAAAAACAGAAACATTTCAACAAGAGCAATTTTTTATTTTAAATTATTTAAAAATAATTATAAACAAGGCGAATAGAGTTAAGTACACTTACATTTAGATCCAATATAATGAATGAGTTTTACATGAGTTGACTAATTTTAGAGTAATTATGCGAACATTTCACTGATTTAGTCTAACTTCAAGTATTCTTTTTGTCTTCACTTCTAAAACTCAATCAAAATAAACAAAAAGTTATTTTTGTGACGAAAATTCAGTTGTATTTTGATTCTCGTATTGACACTCGTATTGAATCAATTGTAGCGCAGATTCAATGTTTGAATGTTTGAGGTTTGACTGATTGAATGATGGAATTGGAAAACAGTTATGTTTTAATGTTGATATGAAGTGAACTGGTTCAAATAGGGCTGCGGAGTGGCTCCGGTAGTGTTTTGGCGTCAACTTTAAACTGTCGACCTTTATTCACCCCTTACACGCGTATTACACACGACAGTGAGTGAGAGCACATATATATACACATTGAGTACATTGAGTACATACAGCACATAGAGTACATACAGCCCTGAAATGTGTTGAGTTTTAGTTACAAATACTGCACATTCGGTCCACATTCAGTCCACATCCATGTCTTCCAGTCTCTCTCTCACTAACTCTCACTAACTCGCACTAACTCTCTCCCTCCCTATCTCTGCACATACTGTTAGACACACTCACACAAGACTAGCATTTTTAGTATCCCTCCTATCACTTCCTCCCATTCTGGTCTGGATTGGAGAGTAAGCCGTCGCCCATTGATAAAACACAACTCTATTGGTCATTCTTAGCGATTGAAGCCACAAAAAGCTAACTCTCCATTAGGTGCCACTGTGTATGTGTGTAAGTGTATGAGTTGCATGAGTCGTATGTGTTGTATATGTGTGTGATGTTAGAGTAAGACGTGAAAAAGTGAGCCAAACTTTATTACTCCAGTCAATAGTCTATGCTTTTATTGCACACATCACAGGATAAAAGAATTTGAGAATTTGCTGTTGTTTTCCACAAAAACTACAAATTCACTCATACTTTGACCCAAATCTCATGCAATTGTTTTCTTTCAAAAAACATTTTATTATATAATAAAACATATTTTGTCTTTTCGTCATATATATTCAGTTAAAATGAAACCTATTTTCACCTGTTCATTTTAATCGTAACCAAATCTTTTTTAATTGAGTTTTGACTAATTGACTAAAACGAAGGTAATATCGAAATATGAAACTAAGTTTGAGTTATCAGCAAATGATTGAGAGTTTGTGGCAAAACAGAAGAATTAAGAGAATTAGCAAAATATGAAATAAAGAGTTGGAATAATGAGAAATAGTTTAGTTATGATGAAGAGAGTGAGAGAAAGCCTGAAAAGCATGAAAACAGCGATTTATTGATTTTTTGTCTACTATTGAATAGATTGAATAGAAGTGAAGCAAAAACACGACGCCTGGAGTAGTGAAGGCTCTAAAGGGGCGAAAGTCCACTACAGACTCAATAGTAGCCAAAAAGGATTAGAGAGTGCATAGAGTTTGCATTGGGTTTGCATTGGTTGGCATAGGGTTGGAGAGAGTTAGCTAACCAAAAGGGATCAGACATTCATAACTGACAGACATAAAACAAATCCTTTGTGTCCTAATTAGGAGCATTAGATGACTAACAAGAAGACAGTTCGTAGTAGTTGTGCGTAGAGTGAGTCCATACCAGTCCATACGCGGCCAGGGATGAGGACAACAAATCGAGAGAAGAGAGACTGCATTCACGCGATGCACAGTATGTGCTGTACAGTAGTGCCAATGTCTACAGTGTCTAACTGGCAAGGAATGGGAAGCCAGTAAACAACAATACTCTACAATACTCTACTATACCCAACAATACTGCCTAATGTCATCCAAAGGGAATTATGGAACGGCTGATGGACTCATAGTTTGCTAACTGTCTCTCTGTCTCTCTCACTCTCTCCCTCGCTCTCTCAACCCCTTCTCCGCTCTGATCCCGAATTTGACCGACGAATACACCAATTCATATCACAATTCTGCTCTGTTTTCGTTCAAAACCTATTAAATTCACTTTTGTCTCATTGCCTCTCTCTCTCTCTCTCTCTCTCTCTCTCTTTCCTCTCCAAAGTGAGTGAAAGATGAGAAAAAATCAATACAACAAATAGTAAGTTAGTGTCGACCCTAAAAATAGCGGTCAAAGCCAAAGCCAAAGCCAGAGCCAAAGCCAAGGTTGAGAAAAGACTGGGATATCATGTTAGCTCTGTTTGTAGTCATGCATAACATATGAATGAATATTACAGTTTAGACTTAAAATGCTTTTTAGTTTTCTAACATATTTAGGTCTTTTGTCATTTTGAAAAACTCCTTATTTTACGGATTCTATATTATATTAAATGAAGCAATTGTTTGGTTATTATGAGCGCTTAAACTGAGATTTCGTATACAGTTATTGTGAAATGTTTTTTGTGAGCGAATAACAAACACAACAAAGAATAAGTCCATCAAAAATAGATCGAAAAACGGGAAAGTTGTGGGAAATATACGAAAGAACTTACGACAAGATTGAGGTGTTCTTCAGCCAATTGTTCAGTGATTACACCATTAATACGGATATTATGACACATTACTAAATCCACCTTGGTGCAATACATACGGTATGTAACATACAACATATCCCAACCAAAATGCTTACAATTATGATTGACATCTGCCAATACTCTCTTTCTGTTTGTCTCTTCCAACCTCTCCATCTCTTCTCTCTCTCTCCCTCCTTCCCTCCCCTACTCTTTCCATCTCTTTCTATCTTTTTCCTTACTCTCCTCTCTTTCTCTCCCTTTCTTTTCAACACTCTTCCTTTCTCTCTCTCTCTCTCTCTCTCTCTCTCTCTCTCTCTCTCTCTCTCCCTTTTCAATGACTATAAAAACGGATAAATAAATCTAAAAATTAATTTAATTTATGTTTCAATTGTTTGCGAACTCTGGTGTTTGACTGAAATAAATGCAAATCGAAAGCAATTTTTCATTTGACGATCAAAGAGAATGTTTGGGCAATGCCTACAATGCCTGTCCAGTTGTCCAGGACTGCATGGAAACGAATATTTTATGAAAAGTCGCTCTCCATTTCCCTATTCTCCGACTCTGAGAGCACCCGTATCTCAATCTCGATCTCAATGGTCACTTCGCATCAGACGAAATGGTCAGTTGTGTAGGACTCGTGCGTTTCGGGACTCAATGATGCGCACAATTCACGCACTTTTACTCTCTGTTCGGCCCTATTTCGGCCCCATTTCGGCCCTATTATCCTAATCGTAGACTCAGATGCAATCGCACGAAACACATGAAACACACGAAACACGCGATTCAGTGCAAAGACCTTCAGACGAATGAACGCGTGTTTCGGTTCACTCGAGAAACTGATTCCGTTCAGCAATAAAACACAAATGACATCACATTTCATGACATTTCTATTTATTCGTTTCTCTAAACTTTATTTATTCGTTATTTTAATAATAATTCTTTCAGTCATTCATTTGTTTTTAAAATAAACGCTTTTTTACTAATATAATAGCTATTAATAGAAATACTTTTTGAATTCAGATTTTAACTTAAAATCGAAAAATAATCCATTTTATGCTTAATGTAATTATTACTAATTAAGTTAACTTATTTAAGCCACAAATCTGTTTATAAATTGCAATAGATATGCTGTAGTACTCAAACTACAATAGCTAACATTTTTAATTAAATCTTTAATATTGACATTATTATAAAAGCTTTGGAAAAATTTAATAATGAATATTTAAAATTTAGTCTAAACTATAAAATTGATTTTAATTAAAATAAATGTGAAATTTTACCTTGTTTAAATAAAAGGAATTTGATTTTTTAAAACTTTTAAGACTTTTAGATAAAAATAATCATTCGTTTACTAATTACATTAAAAATGCAATTAATGTTTAAAATAATAAAAAATACATCATCTTAGTTTTAAATTAAAAATAAATTCAAATGCAACATTTATTTAGTTTAAAAATGCCAATTTTAATAAAATACTGTTTTAAACAATTTAAAAAAATACTCACAAATTATTGTTTGTTTCTAATTCATATATACTCCCAAGTTGAAATAATATTTATTAATTTTTACACTTAAACTTTGGTTGATTAAAACAATACAAGACTAATATCTTAATAGTGTCGACTGTACACTTAAATCATTTTCCGGGTCCTTTGAGTTTGTGATAGAGCTGTTTTCCCACTGCAATCACCAAGGCTACATCATATTTACAAGCAATTTATTTCTATCATATTGTGCATAATTAACGCATAATTAAAAATTAAATAATAATTTTCAAAAACTAGCGAACAATAAAAATTTAACCATACTCAATGAATAATCAAATTATGTTTATTATAAAATTTAAACAAATTTGTTTTAGTTGTAAGTGAACTGATTATTTAATTAAATTTTGCAAATTGCCTGCTTTCAAACTAACCTGGTCATAGCTGCTGTGCAATACGTGCACATGTTTCAATTTAGATTAGCAGTTATTTATGCTTATCTTAAATCAAATCATTTATACTGGATATACTTTGAGTTGTATATATTAATATACTGTATAACTGTATACATATGTACATATATAGATTCAGTGGTAATCATATCATTTATTCTTTGCTAAACTTAAATTATATTTATGGCTTAAACTGAAGTTAAAGAGATTTAAAGCAAAAAAAGTATCGAATAATAAAAAGCTTTTGTCCAGAAATGCAGTCCAACTAACCTTTGGATTTGGTTTGAGTTGAATTACTGCAGTAAACAACAAAATATTGTAAACACTTTGAAGAAAAAACAGTGATAAGGATAATATGCAAACAAAACAATTCGCATAAATTATCATATTTTTAGAGATTATTTTGTCTTAACAAACAAATAGCGCTAATAAACAAATTGAGATTTTCTGGTCTAGTATTACAGTATTCAAAGCGAACGATAAGGCGAGGAATGGAAGGAATAGAGGAATGGCTATAAAAAAGTGGTCAATTGGTGCGGAAGAATATTGTTGACAGCTGTGGAATGTTTTGTCGATCATATTAATAATATTGCATTTATTATTTGCAATGCCCTGGCAATGCCCTGTGCAGACGTATGAGACGGATAGAGAAGAGTTGGCAGCAAAAGGCAAAGCTCTGGCCAGCTTTGGTGCTGTGCCAGCTCTGTGAGCTCCGGCACAACTCTTGTTTACTCTGGTTTGAAGGTAATAAAAGATTGGACATCATTAGCATTTGATTAGATGTGCTGAGACTGCTCTCCAATAATCTAGACTTTGAGTAGTTTTGCATCGAATTAGACCATCACTGCATCAAAGACTCAATGCATTCATAAAACCCATTCATTGCGTTCTGAATATTCAACCGATGCTTATGTACTGTATATTTCGAAATTGGAATCAGTATTCGTATTAATCTCAATCCAGTATTTACTCGATTCACAAATTAACAAATTTTGTGCTTCCAATCGACCGAATCATATAACGCGACTATAGAATGCTTTTTGATTGATATCTTACACAATAAAACTCTTTCAATATATTACTTATTTTATTATACATTCGACTCTTCGGCCAACCCTTAAATTAATCAATATATTACAGTATACAGTATTATATTATATTATATTATATTATATTATATTATATTATATTATATTTCAGTGTATTATAATGTTAAACTTAACTGTAATTCTAAATTTTATTATTTTAACTTTGTTTTACTCAATTTAGAACTGATTTATTTTCAGATTAATTCTTAAATTTAAAGTTATTATTAACAAATTATTATTATTATTTGATTACCGGTAGAAATGTGGAATTGGGGCCAGGCGTTTATTCCCTCTAAGTTAAAAAGACCTATATTATCCCCCATCCCATAAAAGGGAACCAACATTTTTAAGTATTTAGTTTAAATCTGGTTTAAATTTAGTTAAGCTAAATCCAGTTTAAATTTGGTAAAATTTGGCTAAATTGTCATTAAAAAAAATTAATTTGCCATTTTACGCCATCTAAATTCAACATTTCTAATTTTAATAATACTTTTTGTGTTTAATTGTAAGTAGGGATGGGAAAGTTTGGCGAGCTCAGGGGGTGATTAGGTAGGGCACATTTTGGGGCACCAAACGTTATTTTTTAGCGCCAGACGCCATTTTTTAAGCGCCAGCCGCCATTTTTGGGTGCCAAGGCGCCCAAAAAGTTTTAAAAAATGTGCCGGTCGCCTTTGGCGGCCGGCAAATTTTTAGAGAGAAGGGGTATTTCAGCCGTGGCCTCAGGGGGGGATAATATAGGATTTTTTCAACTCAGGGGGATAATTGCCTGATCCCCCCTTCCACATCCCTAATTGTAAGATTAAAGCATTAATAGAATTTAACTAAAAATTCAATAAATTGTCGAATAATGGTTTGAAGTGCAGAATCAACTAAATATGAGCTAAAAGTCAACTTAAAGTAAAGTCTGTCAACAAAAAAATTTGCGGACATCTGTTGGTCAAGCCTTTGGCCTCTGGTCAGAGACAATCAGTTTTTATAGTAGAGTTAGAACACAATTAGACAATCAAACGAAAAAAGTAATGCAAAAGCTGTGCCAATCCAGCGCTCAGTACGATATGAGGGACGGTATGAGAGAAAAGGGCAAAATATATGCCGTTAGAGGTTACAGAAGTAAAAGATATTCCATTCAATTCTTGGCATATATATTACGAAGAGGTGAGGGGAGGGGAGGGGAGGAAAGGGGCAGCGGAAAGAGAAAGAGCTAGAGCTTTGACAAAATGCCATTCCGAGAATTTTACTTTCACTCAGACTAACACAACTACAATATACTGTACACACACTTACACTACATTCGAGTTTTTATAAATGTGTGGATTGTGGACACAAAGACGACTAAAAAGGCTTCTTGTGCTGCCTGTGCTGCCTGTGCTGCACTGCCTTCGGGCAAAAGGTCGCTAAATCTATTCAAAAGTTTCTATTCAATGGAAATATCGGTTTTTAGGCTCAACACACAGAACTAAATCAGTCCATCACTTGCAGTCCGATCTCACTTTGGCTAACAGTTCCACAACTCAGGTCTACGAGAGAATGTCGATTGAAAAAAATAAAGGTATTACCAGTGATCGCATCCGGTCAACAGCTGTGCTGTAATGCCTGTGCACATGCAATCACAGACTACACAACACATTCTGACACTTCTGACGCTTCCGATGCTATAAATAGATTTAACAAAACTTTATTTAATACTAATTATATATATCATGAGTTCAGTTTTAAACTATTTTTTAAATTTATAAATTTTTAATAATTATCAAACATTTTTGAAAAAATTAATAATTTAAAATAAAATTTAAATTAATTTTTTTGTTGATAAATTAGGAATTATAAAGTTTATATTAAATTTATATTAAATGCAAATTAATCAATATAAATATATTGTTTAAAATAATTGTTTGTAAAGGAAATGTAAATGGTTAGCTAGCTCAGAATGGAGGTCTATAAGAGAAAAATTGCATTGTTTATAATTTTAATAAGCATTAGGCAGGATATGATATGATATGCTGTTTTATAATGTTAAAAACGTAAAATTAGTTAAATGTTATAAACCGTTAAAAATAAAGCTCTCTCTCCCCTAAAAAATTGCCGACCGCCGAAGGCGGCCGGAATTTTTTTTCGCCATTTTGTAAAAATAGCGTTAATTTAACTAAATTAACGCTAAATCCGGTTTAAATCCAGTTAAACTAGCTTAATTTAGTCTTAATTTAGTTTAAATCCGGTTAAACTAGCTTAATTTAGTCTTAATTTAGTTTAAATCCGGTTAAACTAACTTAATTTAGTCTTAATTTAGTTTAAATACAGTTAAACTAGCTTAATTTAGTCTTAATTTAGTTTAAATCCGGTTAAATCGGCGTTAATTGCACGTTTCGAGAACAAAATGGCGTCGTTTTGGCGGGAATTTAGCTATTTAGGCGAGAAATTTTGAGCTGACCCCACCCTCGACCCCCCTCTCGTTTTGGGGGGAAATCAGTTATTTACCCTACCCTCAACCCCCGTCTCTTGCAGGACCTTGGCTAACCCTGGATTAGCTTAAAGTTTAGATAAAAGTTTGTTTTAAAAAATTTGTTTCTAATTTTTTCCCGGATATTTTTAACCTTTTTAAAAATTTTGGCTACATTTGGAATTTCTTTAATTTAGTTTAATAAAGAAATCTCTAAAGTTTTTATACACAAAAAAAATTTTTGTTTGTAGCAAATTAACTTAACATTTCAAAATGTTTGCACCAGGTAAGGTTTAGATTTTGTCAAAAATTTCAAGTCACTTTCTTCTTTTCTCCCATGTTTTTTTTTAGATCAATCTCTTGTAGAATAATTCATTACTGATAAATAATGTTGGCAAAAATACTTTAGACGTATAATGCTTCAATATTATTCACGTATTATACACGTATTATAAGCATTAAGCATTTAAGCACTTAAGCATTTTTGCTCTACATGTTACAAAAAATTTCTACTTGTAGTAAAAGATTAATTATATGGTAAATTAGTAAAATATAATTTTTAAAATGAATTTTTATTTTTAAATGTTTTAATTTATGTGTAAATTAAAAAATTGTTTGCTAAAATTACTAAATTGATAATTAGTTTGTCCAATTTTAATACTAAAAACTTATATTTATAAATTTTCTATTAATTTTCACAATTAAAAATATTAAAATATAAAAAATTGATTTAAATTAATTTTTAATTTTTAAAATTAATATTTATTTTATTAT
>JAQIYC010000234.1:0-16540 GCA_034699545.1 Porobelba spinosa
AATTTAAGGGGGGGTCCTCTCAGCTCCTCAAAATCATGGGGGGGGGGGATAGAGGCAAATTTTTTAATCCTGGGGGGATGACGGGCTTATGCCCCCCCCCCTTCGACATCCCTGATATAAAGTAAGTTATATCAAATTAAATTAGTAAAGATTTTTAGAATAATACATTGGATAAATATAAAAAGTATTTGATGCTAGATTCAATTCTATAATTATCTTATTTAAAACATTAATAAATATTCTGATTTAGAATTTTTAAAGCTTTAATAAAAATCAACTTTATCATTTCAATTACTTTTAAAAATCATTGTCAATCAAAGCAAAAAAGTTTAAACGTGTCAAAAAATGTTTATGACCAAGTGCAAAATAAAATATAATTTAAACTGAATTTTCTATTTCAAAAACGAGTATAAAATGCCATTTCATTGAATTAAAGTATTCCATAAATTTCTATTTGAGTAGAAAAGAGTTGAAAAATAAATATATATTTTTTGAGGGATTAAAATGACAGCAAAACAAAAGATATTAGTTTTTCGGTTCAAAAAAGAGTAAAAAAAGCAAAAAAGTAAATGAAAAAAATAAAATAAAAAAAGGGGAATAAAAAGAAAAGCTTTGCTTGAAAAGATTTATATTTTTCAATCGAAACCTAATTCCACTAATATATCAACTAATAAATGACTAACTCTTTCCCGAATCTTAATTATATTTTTCTATAATTCCAATTATTATAAATTTCAATTGTATTTCTATTTTTGTTCTCTTTTTTCATTGATTATTATTAGAGATAGTAATGTCTAAAATGAACAAAAATTTGTCCCAAAATTCAGAGCAAAAGCAAAATATGAGAACAAATTGAAAACATTGTGGACTTGAATACTAGTGTTGTGTTTATGTCTGATGTGAAACACAAGAAGAAATAGATCTAAAATTGCATTACTTGTGCACATATAGAGATCGGAGAATTGGTTTTTGCAAAAAATGGATATAAAGTATTAGCCGAACAGCAAAACACTGAACAGAGAATCGAATCGAAAAAAGACAAAACGTTTTCATTTAGGGTTTGCTATTGAGTCCTACATTAAAGACAATATTTTGTTGGCATATCTCTTGAGGCACATCTCTATCTCTCAGTTCGAGTCTGTGTTTGTCATCTCTTTAATTGCTTAGTTTGGCATAAACTGGTTGCTCACAACCGACCAAAAAGCTACCGAACCTACCGTTCTGTGGTTTCCTGATGGCGATGGCGGCGAAGATGCCCTCCAGTGGGTCGTGTGCTGGTGCTGGTGATGAATACCATCTGCGCCGTTGACGCCATTACCGTATGCGGCCGTTAATGGTGTTGTGAGAGAATTGTTACACTTTTCGCTCATATCGTCATCGATTTCGCTGTTCCGAGTGATCGCTTCACTCGAAGCTAAGCTGATATCTGCAAAACACCACAAAATACCATACATTCAGACATTGGTTCTCATTTCGCATATTTTTATAAATTATTGCAATTATTTAGCTTTTTGTTAGTTTCGATATTTATGTGTAATTAAGTTAATGCAAACTAACGGTTGTGTAAAGAATAAAGAATTAAGATTTCGATTAAAAATAGAAAATCAATTCAAAAACACAACTAAAATGCTATTAAATTATTGCTAACAATAAAACTCAAAATAAAAGTCTTCCGGAACAGTAACACATATTTCACTCAAAATTCATTATTTAGTAAATGCTTTGAATGAAAATGTAAAACAAAAATATCGATAAGAAATCAGTGATATATATACGAAAGTCGCAAAAATAGTGCAAACATTGCATAATCACATGCATTAGAGACTGTAATACACATTACATGCATATAATCAGTAAAGTTATGGCAAATTGTTTTCCAATAAATGGCTAAAAGACCACAAAAACTTTTGCATACGATTTATACGATATTGAAAGCAAAGTAAGTGTTTAACCGATATTTCAGACATAAAGCTAATGCAAAAAATTCATCCAATCTTTACCATCAAAACAAATGTGCAAAGAGTTGCCAATAAGTGGTCGTGCTGCCCGTGCTGACCCGAGTAAATTACCTGGAATTATATCTGGACATTTATCATCTTGGTCACCCCCACAAGTGCACACATCGCAGATATCATCCACGCTCTTTCTTATAGCGATAGTTGTCTTGTCTTTCATATTACGAGTTTTGACTATTTATACGAGAAATTGCATGAAAACGCTTTTGAAATTTTTAGTCTCCAAAAGATATGTCGAGTTTTTTGTTAAAATAATAAATTTATTGATAGTTTAAATGTAAAATTAAAATTGAAAAATAACTTTTAAAAGAATATTATTTGAGTAGGTGTTAGTCAAGTGGAGCTGAAGTGAGTTCTGATGTCTTATTTGCTTCTGAGATAAATTAATTTTAAAATTTATTCCAAAATAGATTATATTAATCGTTATTTTTAAAGAAATGTTATATAAAATAAATTTAATAAATATTTTCTAAAATAAAATTTATCTAGTTGTGCTTGACAATTATGAAACTTTGAAAAACTGCAAACTTTATCAATAAATTTTAATTTAAGTTTTAATATATATTACAATCTGTAACGTTTGTAAAGTTATAATAAAATAGTGTAAAAATCAAAATTGATTTTCTATACGAATGTATTTACTTTTGTGTTAATAAAATAAAAAGCAAAGAAAAAGTTGAAAAACCAAAACAACAAAAGTCTAAAGTATTTCATATAATAAAAAATATTTTGCAAAAAATAAACTATAGTTTGATATCGATTTTATGCTGACTTTTACACAAAAACAAGAAAAAACTTTGATTTTTAAGCGTAAAGCTGTCGACTCGATCTGACGAGTATTAAATTGTATTAAAGGTGTTGCAGATATTGCAGATATTCTTCTAGTCTTTTCTTTACACTATTTTATTATTTAATTTTTTCTATTTGTCAAATGACGCAAAGAAATGGATAGAAAAAATAAAGTCAAATCTCAAAAGTCGCGAATGGAGTCAAATATCAATTACCGGAGGCTATGAAGACAAACCGAATATAAGAATTTGATAACGAAATACCACTTGAAATGCACAGGAAATACACTTTTCTTCAATACTGTACATAAGTTAAGTGTACATATGATAGAGTTTAAAGAAATAAATTATTTCTAATAAAACTTCTAAAATATAACTCTTAAAAAAAGAGTTCAACTCATCTTAAATTGTTTGATATTTCCTTTTTTTAAACGAAATATTCGATTAAAATAATTGAATATTCTTGAGATGAATAGAATTTGGTTTTTATCTAAACTTATTTTTGTTAAGAAGTTTGCGCTAAAAAGAATAAACATTACGGAAGTGTTGGAGAAAAATAATCTTTAAATTGGTTGAAGTTGTGGTAAAATATATAGTTTTAGATATAAAAAGTAGAAAAATTGCTCTTAACTAAAGTACAGAGTGTTTGGAAGAAATGTGTCAATTATTTTCTTTTTTTGTATGATCTGAGTCTGAGTCGTGTGCTGTAAACAGCCATTCCTTACCTCTTTCATTACGAAGTCGAGCAGAACTGGACCTAAACTTCATAACGATTACGATAACAAAGGCAATGATCACTAGCGCGAACACTACGGCTATTAATACGGCCAGCACTGGACTAAAACTTAACTGCCACACATTGCCTACATTGCACAGGGAGGAAGAGAAAGACCAATACATACTGATAAGAATGGAGACCAACACTAATGATATTACCAAACAATACATGTTTTGCCCAATCGATCACATTCTGACTAATATTACAAATACTTTGTTCCGAGAAATACTAATTTTGTGACAATAATCATAAGAATAATAGTTTTATATTATATTTAATTTTAAATACTCTAAAAACTGTAAAGTTGTTTAAATACTAAAATTTAATTGTTTTCAACCCAATGGGCAAATCATGTATTGTTTGTCATATTAGACGCAAATGCCATACCTCTGCCCAATCTATTCATACTTTCGGGCAAAGACAAAGTGGTGGCCGTCAGCGCCACTCCCTTCGACCGGCCCTTAGCATTGGCCGCATATATGACGACAAGAAAACTACTGCCGGGCGGAAGACGTCTGGCTGTGAATGAAGGCCAGGCAGAGGTGATGTTTGCGCGAAGTTTGTGCAGAATTGTGTCATGAATTTCGAGTATGAAGTGCTGAAGTAGTCCGCCGTCATAGCCCTCAACGCAGTCTACTTTGATTGAGTCTTCAGTGACGTTAAGGACTGTGCAGTTCTTGACTGAGTCGGGCGGCCCGGCGGGGATGACAGTGAAAGTGCAGGGCTCTAGTTGGGGGCCGACGGCGTTGCGGGCCCAGCAGAAGAGCGCCCCGTAGTCAAACTCCGTGCGCGGCATATACGTGGCCACACTGGTCGAGCCCTCCGTTATGTGGTTCATGATATCCATTTGGTCGCCCGAAGAGTTGAAACCCCATCGAAACGTCACTTCTGGCGGATCCGCCTCTACTTCGCAATAGATTTTCACCGATTCATGTCTGGCCGCCCCGTAGAGTATCTTCTGGCCTATATTGCACAGGAATGACAGACAGACTTATAAATGATTGAAACCAATCATTAATAATAAGAATAATTGAAAATAAGTTGTTTTTGCAATAAATAATTCGTAAGACATGGCATCGAAAGTGAATTAATGGTAAGAAATCGATGCAAACCCTGTTTACAAACGGGTGCGTATTGTACGCGAAGATGCACTGAATTACTCTCGCCCTCGCCTTCGGTGTTGACGGCACTGCACGTATACCTTCCCCTTTGGATTCGCTGTACTCTTTGCAAAACAAGCGATTGATTGCTGACTATAACTCCGGCCGAAGTGTTCGTATGAATCTCCTTGCCCTCGAACCACCACCTAATTTCGGTGACCCAGGGCGCCGCTCGAATGTTGCACTCGAAGTATACATCATTGCCCTCCTGGATGTGCGAGTGCCGGAGCTTACTGCCCAAACGCAGTGATAATTGCGGTACGTCTGCAACGGTAGGGCAAAGGCGTTAGACATTTGAGAATTGTTCGCAAAATAAATTAGAAAAGAGATGAGAAGAAGGGGTTTGAGAATTGAGTTAATAGAATACAGACATTACTGGCAATACAGACAATACAGTCAATGCTTTCTTTCAATTATTCACGAATAGACTCTTAGTTACGATATTCTGTGTCGAACAGTAGGTACTGTATAATCAAATCGAGTATATCTTGTTTTTGTTAAAGTTTTCATTGCAAAAAATGCAATTTTAACTGGATTATTTTAATTGCTACCGAATTTGTTTTTATATTTTTCAATATTTAATTAAAAACATTTTTAGAAAACACATTAAAGACAATTAAAGGCATTAGATATAAGAGAATAAACTAAATAATAATAAGTGTATATCTCGAGTAATAACTGCATTTGGAAGAGCAGGTCTGCCATTAGGTACGCCTCATTGAAATGAAATTTGTGCTGAACTGACTTTTTTCGATTCTGACTATTATTATTATTTTTATGAGATTAGAGGTTGACTTCATTCCAGTTGTTGTTCATTGAATGCATCTTCGCTTGCATTCGGAATTGCACTGAAAGTATTGGCTAAACCCAAGGGATGAGAACTCATAGCAAATGAATTATAGAAAGTTAATGCAATTAATTGCACGAAAGCATTATTTCTGTGCCTGTCGTCTGAATTTTCATATCGATTTCAAACTAATATCGAAATCTCATTTCGTTTCTCATAATTGAAAAAATGTTTTCCAAATATCATTTTATTTTTATTTTAGGTTTCAGTCTAAAAAAACTAAACACAAAAGAGATATAGAATTTCTTGTAGAAAAAAGGAAAAAATTTCATACAAACTATGTTTGCTTTTGAATTAGCATTCGTTTTGTTACCTGATATTTAAAGAATCTTTTTTTTACTCTTTTTCTTCTTATGCCTTGAAATTTAATGATTTTAAAAATCTATATATATTTGAATAACTTGTTTTGAAAACTTTTTTTCTTTACTTAAACTTTTTTATATGACTTTTAATGAATGGATAAGTTTTATATATTGAATAAGAAACTGAATTTTTTTTTTACTTAAACCTTATAAAGTAGAAAATGCTATCATTTTTCATTTGTGTTTCAAATTGTGTAAAATATTTTATTGAATTTTTCTTCTCTATATTATTTCGATTTACAGTAATTATGTTCAGAACTTGAGTTATGTTTAAATTTATTTTTTAACTTTTATATCGATTTTATAAATATTTTGTGAAGAGAATATTTTTTTAATTAACATTTTAGTAATTGTTTATTTAATAAATTAACTAAAAGCCAGTCTAATTTATTTAATAAATTTAATTTATACCGGCAAATTTAATTATCTAAATTTAATTGTGTTTTTGTCTGCGTCCCAGACTCATTTATTTTAATAATATAAATGGCTATTAAAAATAACAAAGAGTTTAAATTAATTATAAATAATTCAATAAATAATGTTTATTTTAAATATGATCCAAATAGAAGTTAATTTTTTTAATAACTGTAATTTAAAATAAAATTTAAAAACTAATCTTTAATAGATTTCTGGATAATGTCAATTATCTAATGTTATTCTATAGTTAACATATAAGGAGTTATTTAATTGAATTTTTGTCGTTTTGTGCGTTAGTTTACATTGCATTCAATTTGATTAAACAGAATTCAGAATATTAATGTTTAATATTAAGTAAACAGAACTGTATTTTCAATGCAAATATAAAAGTGTATTAAAAATTAAATTTATTCAAATTTTTACCTAAATTTACTTATTAAATAAGATAAACTTTTGATTAAAAAAATTGTCTTAAATATTTAAATTTAACATTTAAAAAACTAATTATTAAAACTTGAAATCCAGACTTAGATTACATTTATAAAAGTAATACAATTCTTATAATATCCAGAAAAAAAGTTATAAATAAATAAACAAAAGATTTTTTATTATTCTAAAATTCATATTTGTCTAGAAAAGCAATTTAAAATTTTTTAAACATTTTTGTTTCGGAAACAAAAGTATAATTTTTTGATATAGTCATCAATAAAAACTCAATATATTTCAAAATATATAATAAAATTGAATACAATTTTGTGATTGCAATTATAAACTTTATTTTAAGTTCATTTTTTTAATTCGGAAAAACAAACTATTTGTTTGGCCTAGAGTTACAAATTTTCTATCGAAGTGTATAATCAAATAATGTGTAAAAAAGAGTTTATTTTTAACCGAATTACTCAAACTCTTAAAAAAGTTTGAGATAATTAAGTGAATTACAAAAAAATACAATTTATTTGGAATTTTTTTAACTCTGAATAAATTTTTAACATATCTTCCGTTTCTGCTCTATCTCTCGACACAAGAAATAAGTTTTAGAATTCATTTCCATTGCGAGAGAATCTATAAATTTAGTAAAGAATAAATGAAATAAAATAAATATGTTTTGCGCGGAATACTGATGTAAATCGCGTTTCCCTTATCTCTATAACTGTATTCTTTCGACATCAGAGAAAAATAGTCAAAAGAAAAAATGTTCTCAAATTTATCAGTGATAACGAAGAATAAATTCCTTTCAATTCATTTTCACGTTATTAATGGGTTTATAACTGAAGATTGTATTTGTCTTCAAACAAAACAAAATTAAATACCAAATGAAATATAACTACGGAATAAAAATAGCTACAAAGTAATTATTTCTGAGCCAGTTAATATATTGTAATATTTATAGCTACTGGTACTTATTTCATTCTTTCTTCATAAATAAATATTTATATCAAACTTTTTATACATAAAATTTTTAAACTCATCGATCGCTTATATTTAAAATTGTTTATAACTTTATATTTTATATTATAAAAAATTGAAATGTTTTTGACATAAATCTCTTGACTGTCAAAATATCCAGAGGTATGACTATATCTATGTTTATCTAAATATTTTATTATAACAATATTTATATTGAAATATGTAGTGTATATCGAATTTTGCATAAAAAATATTCTAAATATTCCGATTGCGAAGAGTTTTTGAATTTTGAAACGAATGCCGAGATTTTCATAGTTTTGCAATACATTTCTGATTTGATTATTTCAATAAAAGCCTCAACACTAACACGTTATTACATTATTCGCAGTTATTATTACAATCGGTTGTCAGAACACACAATGGAATAACAGAGAAAAGAAATGAAAAGAATGAGCAATGAGTTGGTGGTAGCTGTGCAGTAGTGCCAGTGCCAGAGCACCAGTGCTAAGGTATGGTATGTATGTGTTCTGCTGTTTGTATGAGAGATGCGAACGCCTTTACACTGACTGAACGCATCGCAACATATTGTGGTTCATCTTATTTGATATTAATGTTTGCTCTTTATAATGTAAAATATTACCATTAGTTCACTATTAAAATACAAGTTTTCTATTATTTTCTTCCTTTTTCTTGTGTTAGACACACATTCCGTATGATATTCTAATTCATAAATTATAACACTTTTTGAGATTTCAAAATTAATATAACTAAATATGTGCTCTAATAACTCAACAGAATTTAATAAAAGAATATTTTCTTATATTCTGGATTCAGTAAAACTAAATCAAAATTTTTATTATTATTCTTTACTTTATTCAGCATTTTTTGAAAATATATAAATTTATATAAAAATCTAACATAAGTTTTGCATTTATTTCACTTTATTTAATATTTCAGAGCTTTTTAAAGTCAATATTTGCGAAGAAGAGAAGAAGAAAATGCATTTCAATGAAACATATATTTTATAATAAATTTTGTTTTAAATTAGTTGAGATATTTTTTCTCGAGTACTGTTTAGCTGTGTTTGTTCGCTATGTGTTCAACGTTGAGCTCATTTAGAATCCAATCCGAGTCTGTCATCACTTACCACTAAATGGCATACCATTCCTAACCATTTCTAACCATTCCATTAAAGATTAAGAGTTGGAAAAATCAAATGAAAGCATTGCTTTCACTTCTCATTATAAGTGTCTTTCTCTCAGTTAGACATTACTTATAGCGATCTAATTGACTGAACATTATTTATATAATACAGAAATCAATTTTGTTATAATCACTCAATGGGTTGTCACTTGGAATCAAGTTTTGGCTCAAAAACTACTCATCTCTGAGAACACCTTTTTATATCCACAGTATATCTACTCAACATTTTATCATTAAATTAAATGAATAAATAAGCAGAAGAAGCAAAGAGTGGGAACCGATTCACTGGTGACTAGTCTATGAAATTTATGACGTTTAAAGTGAGTCTCTATCAGAGCTCTTCTCAAAATCTAAATTCAATTTTCCACTAAAGATATGAAAAATTCATTCTAAACCTGAAAAGTAAAAGTGAAAATCCAGTGCCTATTGTCTCGAATAGCGTATTGTTTATCTCAACTGTTCTCTTCTGTTCACTAATAAATATATTCTATTAATTTAGGTTTTATTTTCTGTGTCGACGGCTCTAAACAAATCTAATCTGATATCGAGTTTAGTTCCGAACGAATGCTAAACTACAAGACTTTGCTTTTATTACATTTAGAAAAAATAGTCAAATAATTTCGTTCTCATCTATCAGTTACGCTTCAATCGCGAAATTATTTATAGATTTTTTTTGGTTTAACTCAAAGTTTGCTGATTAGAGAAAAAATATAGAATAGGATGAGAGGAATGAAGAATGAAAAAAGACATCTGATATTCAAACGCATTGAAGGTTTTGGATAATAAAAAATTGGCAAAACTTTAAATGAAAACATCATTTCTAATACTTGATGTATGACATACTGTCGAGGACTGGGTTTCGGTGATCTCGAGTGTGAAATTCGAGTTCCATTTGTTGGCCAATGCTTTGGTTTAAAGAAATATATAAATTCTAAAAAATATTCGGTTATATTCGCTCCACTAAATGCAAAAGTAGTAGTTTTTTGTGTGTTTGGGTCGAAAACAAAAATTTCTTGTCTATAAAATAACTCAATGTTTGCGATGTTTTCGCAATAAACTATAGCCATAACAGAGGCGTATCGTAAAAACAGTAAAGCTATCAAAATCTGGACTTTCTATTCAAAAATGTTTATAAAAAAACGTATATATGTTTCGACAATAATGTGAGAAAAGAATTTTTCATTTTATTCACTCAATAGGTACTCTCAGTAAAGAAAAAGGTCGCGCCAGCACTCTCTTACTATCCTTATTTTGCACCAGTTCATCCTACACAACATTTTTTCACTTGAGCTTGGATAATTTTTCTCTTTAGAATTTTTGCAATAAATTTTTATGTAATGCTATTTTCCCAATAGGATTCTCTTAAACTTTTTTTCTTCTGCTCTACTCTTCTGCCTAAACATAAAACTATTTTATATCTAAAATCGTTTTTTATTTTTATTTTATATTTTATTTTTGTCTATTTTTAAAGTATAGGCAAATATCGCGAAGTTTGCTTTGCATTTGAGAAATAGCCGCAACACAAGAGGTTCCACTAAATCAATGTTCGCCGATGTTTGCTATTTATATCAAATATTTCTTTACTTTTTATATTATTTTTATAAAATTTATATCAATTTTATCGCCAAAAACGTCGAAATAACAAATAGATTTTGAGAGCGTTTGATATACATCTTGTATTGCATTCACACAATAGGAGCAAACATTTGATTTGTTGAAACGCTTTTTTAAGAAACAAATTCGACTAATATTTTAAATTTGATTAAATGCTAACAAATGATAGCAAACAGCACAACAATATAGTATTGAAATGTAAATCAGTTTCAGATATTAAAGGATAGAAATGTATCAAAAATGCAAACTATTCTCTACTTACAGTAAACTTCTAACTTCCAGCCATCCTCAATGGCACTGGCCTGGATCAAATTGTTCTCAGCCCTACACGACAAGTGCTTTCCGCTGTCATCGCTGTTTGGAGTGAACGTCAATACACTGGTCGTCACGTTTCCATCGACTGATATCTTATCTCTGGTTCTCTTCATTCTTGTGCTGCCTTTCCACCAATTGATGGTCGCCGGGGGTCGGGAACCGGCAGAAATGCAAATCACCTCGACCACTTTGTCCGCCGACAGGGGCTTACGATCGCCTTCGATGCGCACCAGCACTGGACGAACTATATCACACAAAACATTGCATTACTTTAATATTTTACAGTAATTATTACAAAAAACACATAATTTAATTCAATTGAAACCAAAAAAATTAATTAAGTTAATAGAATACGTTGTTTAACAAAATAAAGGTCATAAACTTTAAACGTAACTTATGGGTAAATTTAAACTAGTTCTTATATTAATTTAAAGAGATTAAATTTTTGACAATAAAATTGAGTTTATTGATTATTTTTAAAATTGTATAATAAAAGTGAAAATAAATAAGAATTAGTTTTAGTTATAAAAAGTAATCGTTTTTCTCAATAAATAAAGTAATTCTAAAATAGAAATTATTGTAAGAAAGAAACGAAATGATGAAACAAATGGTTTTGAAATTTTTCTGAGAATCAATCAAAAGAGAAAAAACAGAAAAAAATGTTTTTTTCTGTTGAATAAAATGAAGATAAAATATACTGCTTTTCAATACATAAGAAGGAAATAATCTTATTATTCTGATGGAAAAAATTGTTTTCACATCAAATTTAATTGTTTATATATTTTTTGATGTCTTTTCAATTTTTCCCTTCACTCGCAAAGTAATGAAAAACAAATTTGTGTTTTTCTCGTATGCTTTCTAGTTGTGCATCAATTTTATCATTTCATTATTTTTAAGTTTAGCTCTACTTATATCTAATACTTATTTAATAAATGTATGAAAAGAATTCTTTCTTATTCTTAAAAGAGAAAAAAATAATAAAACATAAAATCGATTATTGAAAGGGAATTGAAATTCAAAATAGAAAAGAAATGTAAATTTTGAGCAAAACTGTTAGATATTATGCTCTATGTTTAACATTTTTGACGTCAAATGTGTTTTTTCTTCAACTTTTTAACTCTTTTGCTAAAAAATATTCTTATTCTACATATTCTTTATTCTCGTTTATTGAGCAACAACTAAGACATTTTAATTAAAAAAATCAAGATACTTATAAATTTAATATTATATTTAATTCTGATCTGGAGTGTAGTCAACAACCCCTTCAAAATATGAAAAACGACGTGGACCACTGGCAATAGAATATACTTTATTTATGAATTATATATATTTCAGAACTCATATACCCATTTGAGTGCTTTTGAGACGCTTTTCACATTTGGATAAGACTTTTTAGTTCGGGAAGAAATATTCTTAAAATGTAGTGCTTATAAAAATTTAGCACAAGCTAGGTTTTAAAAAATATTATATATCTATGGAGTTATATAACCTTATATCTCTAGAAATGCGTCAGAATAAGTAAGTCTTATTTGTAGTGTTGAAAATGGTTTAAAATTTTATAAACTAACAAATATTTTACATTTCAATACAGGAAATAATTTTTGAGTCGAAAAAATATTTGAAAAGTTTTGTATAAATAAAATAATTACAATCGTATAAAAATATCAATTTTATAACCAAATATTTAAAATATATACAATATACAATATATAAATGTTTAAATTTTATTTATGTATTGAGAAAAATAATTTTCTGTTGAAAGTCACTTGAATGCGAAAATCAAATAATGATTACGTTATTCAATAGTAATTGACTTTATTTCGGTATTCAATGAAAGAATTTTCCGGTTTTGAGATCTGAAACCTTTAATAATTTATAGATTTCTTTTTTTTGGCAAAAATTCTTTCAGTCTATTCTTTTTAAGCACAACATGTCTTTATATCAATAAATGTATTTATGTATTGAAATAACAAGAATTTTCAGATATTTTAGCCGTAAGAAAAGTAGCCGTTCGAGAGAGAGAGAGAGAGAGAGAGAGAGAGAGAGAGAGAGAGAGAGAGAGAGAGAGCCGAAACATATTGAACCGGCGCTCGAGAATGACAGGAATGTAATGGTTTAGCGAAACATATAAAGTGTATAATAAGTCAAACATACGTTTGATTGCAAATGCATTTAATTTCGGATCGCATTCACACTCTCTATCAATAAAGGCATAGAATAACTGAGAGAGAGATTCGAGTATTGGATCAAATTTGGAGACAAATAGCCTGAAGTCATCTCTTTATACATTTAACTAAAACTTTTTCTCTAAGAGAAGAATATGAAGAGAATTATTGAAAACTATTTTTCTTCGTTATACTGACTAATGGTTTAAAATTAATAAACTATTTGTTTAATAAAGAAATATTTGTAGAAAAATTAGATCCAATTCTCTGCTCACAAATCATTTTAGGGGAAAATGTTTTAATATAATTATCTCTATTTGTAGACATATTTTTGTAAGTCATTCGAACATAACATTCAAATTTAATATTCTGCACATAATTAAGCTTTTTTTCAACAGCAAAGTAAACCGAATACAGTATATATGGAATGTTAACTATTTTGGCGAAAAATGTCATCGCGTTATACATCTAATACACAACACATTGACTACATTTGAGTCACTATTGCTGTGAGTGTTGAAATGCTTTTAACAATTACTAAGAGAAGGCCAAACATTACATCAATTCTTTGTTTTAGTTTTTGTTTTGATGTTTAGTATTTTAAAATTAGAAAAGACTTGAATGTAAGTACAGTTTGGGAGTAAATAAGAGTATTCTTAAAACACAAGAATTATTAATACATTTGAAACTTTGAAAGCAAAGCAAAGTCTAAGTGAAGGCTAAGATAACAATGAAAGAGAGATCTGTCTCTAAAGAGAAAAAATAGAGAAATCATTAAAATCTAAAATCTTATAATTAGATTAATTTGTATTACAATCTCTACATTAACTGTTCATTCAATGCTCTCTAAATGATTGGATGCGATCGCAGTGTTTCGCTAGACTTCAACTAAAAAGCAATTTCAAAGTAATTTAATACTTTAATGTCGTCTCTGAAGTCAATTGTTTTAACTTTACTAATACTCTAATTTCGAAACAAAATTTCGACTAAAAAAGTAGTAAAGAAGTAGTGGAAGAGTGGAGCGAAAGAGTGAGTTGTAGTAAAAAAAAGGCAAAACCTCTTCCATTCAAGGATTAGAAAATTGAAAAATACAAAAGCGATAGTAGAGTTGGTTTAATAGAAAAAGTGAGTTAGAGTCAACTGGAGTCAAGTCAATGGTATGTATGTTAGGCTGAATAGAGTAGATGTGTAGCCCAAGAGTGAGCACTTCTCTCTCTATCCGTAACTTAATTATTGATTTGTCTTTAGCTCTCTTTCATCTCAAACTAATTCCTCATTCGATAGTTTTGCTGAATATCTCTATTATTTTTAAATATATTTTAAACCCCAATAGAAATTAAGCATAAATTTTAAGTTTTAAATAAAATTTTTAATTAAGAAAATTATAACAAGCAATAAATCATAAATAAAATTAGTTTTGTGTAATTTAAAATTTTTTGCTTTTTTAAATATTTAAAATTAATGTTTTAGTTAAAATTTTTTAAAAATTAATTATATATAATTGGTCACAAAGTGTATATTTACTAAATAGTTCTCATATAAAAAATATTGACTTTTCTTGACGTAAAAGTAATTGAAAATATTTTAATGAAAAATATAATTTGTAGTGAAAGCTGAACTAAACGGTGAAAAGAAAAGTATAATTTATAGCTAACAATGAGTGACAGAATTGTCCCAAACAAATGTTAGCTGACGTCAAGTCGAGAACCAAATAATAAAAAGTCTATTCTCTCAATGGATCGTTGATCAGAGCATTAAAGAAATGCAAAGATAGGCCTTAATTAATAATTACATCACATAATGCAAACGCCTTTAAATTAGTCAAACTTTCCGGAAAATACAACAAAAAAGTCTTCTCTTTATAAATCAAATCTTTTCAAAGACGAAGAATAGATTAATCAGTTTCTGATTTCCGTTTATGTCTCATACCATACATTCTAATCCATGTCACAAAGTGTTTAAATTTTTATTAGCCCCGGCAAAAATATGTTTAATTAAACAATCTAAAAACTTTTAACTTAATGCACGCAAAGTAAATTTTTAAGGATTAAACTTTTTTACAATATATTATTTATATTAAAAAAGTAAGTCTACTATAAAAACAAGAATAAAATAACTGAAAAATTATAAAATGTTAATTATATGGTTGAATAATTGAATATAAAAAAACGAGAAATTCAATTTAAGTGAATAAATATTTTGAAATTTAAGATTGGATAAATTTATTGCCAAACTGATCATTTAAACCTTAAAGCAAATATATTTTTTCCTTTTTTCAAATGTTATTTCAAAGACTATGGAAGCATAATATTTGTAATACTAACAAAGAAAGTATAATATTTTTTCCTCAGTTCAGTTGTTCCTATTTCTAAAAATTTTTCGATCAAAATATTTTACTCTATTTTACGTTTTTTATTTAGCTATAAAATAAAATTTATTTTTTTAAACATCTTCTCTCCATCCTTCCCTCCTCTCTCTCTCTCTCTCTCTCTCTCTCTCTCTCTCTCTCTCTCTCTCTCTCTCTCTCTCTCTGTCCTAAAAAATGTTTTATTCTTCTATTCTTTAATCAAAAGATGTTTTTGAAATTTATACTAAAAAATTCAAATTTTTGAATATTTATATAATTCTTCTTTTACTGATTCTAATGCGAATATTTTGAAAGTAAAACAACAAAATTTGAAATTAATATGAAGTGATGTCAAAATATTAAATTTTAGACGAAGCAGATAAAAGCCAACAAAAACAGTAACAATTTTTTTGGTTAAAAGTCGTAGAATAATAGGCAAAAGACATCGGTTTTAGAAAAAGTAATGTATTTGTATGTCAGCGATGATATGATAACTTTTTTCAGTACTTTCAGTAAAAAAGGGAAAAATATATAAAAATCTAAAAAATAGAAATCGGTTGTACTTTAATGGAAATTCTGATCTCTTTTTTTCTAGTGTTTTACACTTTCGGCAAAAAAGGTATTAATATGAGGAGAACTGGCATTAAATTGGATCAAAAAACGTGATTTGATTCGTCGTCTGTATTCCAAATCTATATGTATTGCGATATTGTCTTCAAATACACCGATAATGGCGTGACTTGTGGTGATATCAAGCCGTGAAAAAGTGGAAACAAAGCCTTTCTTCGCGTTTTGCGGTCCAGCCGTGTCTTTGCACTGGCATTAGAGCACCAGTAGAGCACAGGCAAGACGTTCTGCTGCACTGGATAGTAAGGTTGGCATAATACTTCAAAAATAATTTGGTCAAGTATTATACACGTATTATACTTGTATAGTAAGTATAATACGTGTATTTTACTAAATTAGTAAATTTTGGTTACAAATTATATTATTTATTAAATGTATTAATTATACATTTATTAGTAATAATCATTAACAGGAATAGAATAAAAATTAATCTAAAAAATAATTAATTAAATTATATCTATTTTATTATTTTTAATTTCTGAAAAAATTTACCTA
>JAQIYC010000235.1:0-16532 GCA_034699545.1 Porobelba spinosa
TTAGATTAAATTTAGTTAATTTAACTGGATTTAACCCCAATTTAGCCATAAATTACGTCATTTTAAAGAAAAAACCCAAAAATTATGTTAATTTTTTGGAAAATCCCCAAAAAATACACTATTTTTCAAATAAATCCCAAAAAAATTTGCCGCCCGCCTTGGGCGGCCGGCAAATTTTTGGAGGGGGTATTTCAGCCGCGTCTTCAGGTGGGGTTAATATAGGTTTTTTCGAACTCAGGGGGGAATAATTGCCTTATTCCCCCCCCCCTTCCACATCCCTAGTCCCTAGTCTTAACCAATTGAAATATGCCCCGACTATTTTCTACCCCTTTGAAAAAATTGTGTTTGTAAAAAGTGTAAATAAAAATATATATTTATTTTGCTATTCATGTTATTGAAAACATTAGAATAATAAGTCAGTTATGATATTCATAATAGTATTGAAGAATCGATTGAATAATAAACAACAGAATGAAGATTGAAATGAATTGAGAGCTCAATAGTATGTAAATATCAATGTTTTGTCAAACTTAAGAGTAACAAGTGACCTTTTTTTTATAACAAATCTACTGCATAACTAAAAAATCTGTATAGGAATTTTAAAATAAAAATGCTCTTGTCAAAATACCTGATTTGGTACTACAGACTAATTGGCATAACATTTGGTGGACTTAGCTTTAAAAGCGATATTAAAATTGTTTCAAACTCTAAGCTAAGATATTATGAATATCTCTATATTATAGCGTATGTAATCTTAGGCATTTTCTTTACTTACCAAATAATGATTGCTCCCGAGATTGCCAAAATGTACCAGAACAATCTTCGGATTAGCTATTGTTTGGTTGCAGTGATTAAACTGATGAAAGTCATTCAGATTGTTGTCAATGAGTTCTTTATTCGCTTAAACGCTATTTCAATGATTGGATGTATTTTGAAGTATGGAATGGGTATTGAAGTTATATTTACTGTTAAATAGAGATAAATATTTATGTTTTAAATTGTTTTAATTTTGAACATTTTAATTAAAATTTGTATTTAATTAATTTAAAGGCCAGAGAAATTTAATAATACTGCAAATAATCTGGGTTTTAGATGTGATCTTGCACATTATTTACGTAATTTTTGAAATATTCTACGGAGGAGAAAGACCATTTTTTAGAGAGATAGGCCTAGTGGTGGACAAACTGTTCTTAAACCCAGCGGCGGATGTATTCCTGTTCCTGAGTTTCGCGTTTTCGTTCTCAATATCCGATTATTACGAATCCCTACGACTGGCCCTTCGGAAAGACAAGAGTCCGGAAATGATATCAAAAGTTCGGCAAAACTTTGTGGAAACGCGAAAACGAATCGTCAGATTAGATCAATCGATGATTTTGGTGATTGAGTTGTTTTGTGTTTATTACGAATTTTATAATTTTATAATTTTTAAATTAATTCATTTTAGCCGCAAATCGTAAACATATTCCACATAATGTTGACTCTTATGTTTGAGGCATTCATAACGACAACTAATTACGAAAAGATCCCGTATAATTTATTCCGATATTTAATTATCAATTCCGTTGGTTGTACCATAAGACTAATCCTCATGTGTTTGATCAATGGTATGGTCTATGACTCAGCGGACAAATTATTTTTTTCTTTGGATGACATCAATGAGTTTACAACAATTTTCGGCAAAAAGACATTTCGAGAAACAATTAGTTTCCGAACTCTTAGCAAAGATCTGCCGAATGGGTTCACTATTGGAGGCCTATTACCATTAAGACGAACGACGCTCTTATCGGTATTTAATTCTAATTTTTTTGTTAAATTATATTAAATTTATTTTATTTTATTTTTACGATTTAAACAGATATTCAGTTTTGTTCTGACTTATGCAGTAATACTGATTCAAACCGGTTCTCATTAAACCGGGATTTAATTACCCAATGAATTAGCCAATTGATTGCACAATCAATTAGGCAATCAATGAACCAGGTCTATTAAATGTTATAACAATTAAATTGTTTATATAAAAGGTAAACTTGAACTAAATTTAATGTTAAAACAATTGAGCGTTCGATCAATAATAGAATTGAAATTATGTTTGAATTTGATTTTAAAGTTTAAACTTATTTTTGTAAATCTGTTATAAAAACACAATAAACACAAAAAAGAGACAGAAATACAAAAAAGTTTTTATTAAGAATTGAATGATTAGCTGAAGATGAACGACACGAATCGCAAACTACCGTTCGATGCAATCGATTTTCTCCGAACCAAAGACATCGCAATTGACAGATTCGTAGGGAAGGGTAGCTTTTCTTTGGTATTTAAAGCGAAATCCGGTGCCGAAGACTGTGCCGTCAAAGCTATTGCTTTGCAAAACGGGAACAATTGGAACGATTGGAAAACTGAATTGCGATTAAATCGAATAAAACACGAGAAGAAAATCTCTTCGGGTGTGAGTCATCCGAATATTATCCGAAACCATGCGATACACGAGTTTGGGGACAGATATGTCTTTTTGGTGAACGAGTTCGCCGACGGCGGAGACCTGATTACACTCATTGAAAAGAATGAGCCGATCGGCGAAGCGCTGGTGAAGCGGTGGTTCGCACAGGTAGTGGACGCAACCGACTATCTGCACCAGAACGGTATCGCACACCGGGATATCAAACCCGATAACATACTCTTGAAGAAAGGATTGGCGAAGTTGGCGGACTTCGGGTTGGCTCAGATGGCGCTCAACAAACGCAATCAAGTGGTGATGTGTCGGCGCTTTCGCGGCACTCATGAGTACTCTTCGCCCGAAAACCTCTACTGCCTTATCGAAGAAGAACCGTTTGATCCGTTCATTTCCGACGACTATTCTTTAGGCGTTTTGTTATATATTATGATTACTCTTGACTTTCCGTTCGGTTCCGGTCCACGACTTCGGACACTCGCAGGCGTTCACCGACTCTATAGAAAACAAATGAATGAGAATTGGAGTCTAAATGAGAAGAACAGAAATGATCGACAATTGCATAGTTTGCTGAAGCAGTTGATGAATCCCGACGTCACGGCTCGGATCAGAACACCTCAAATACAATACCATCCATGGCTTCGCACTTAAGACTTAACGCTAATTAGATTCGACACTAGTTTTCAATTTATTTCAATTCAATTCATATTTCTCTTAACTTTTAAAATCTATTTAAATATAATTACAAAACATTTTCTGAAATTTGATCTATAAATACATTAAAAACATATTGAATTCAATTGAATTGTTTATACATTTAATAAATAATTATTAAAATATTTATATTTTTATGAATTATTGTATAAATTATGAATAAATTGTCATTTTGCGAATTAACTCAAAACATCATTATTTTGTTTTTTGCATTTTTAGTATTAACTGAATGTTTGGAACATTTTAACGAATATAATAAACTTAATTCAAATGATGAAAAGTATTTATTAACTAATGACAATAGATTTGATACAATTGGCTCTTATGTTGAAAGTAATTCCATATTAAATGGATTTAAATCTAGAGAAGTATTATTTTTTTCAATAAACATAATTAACAACTAATATATATTTTCAAATTTTAACTAGGCGTTTCAATTGAAAAGAAAAAAAGTATATATAAAGTTTTAATTTTAATTTAAGCAATTCTAAATAGATGTATTAATTAAAATTTAGCGAGGTTCTTTTGATATAGTAAATTGGTTAGTTTCAAGGAGAAAAGAAAGAGAAAAGAACCCGTATGAGTTACCCGGGCTATACAATCAAATGCAAAAATGGATCAGTTTTGAGAAAAATCGCGAAGAAGTGAATATATATTTAATCAAATTATTTGTTAAACTTTACTAATCAAATGCAACTAATCTAAACACCCGGGTAAGGACGATGAGTCAGCGCCAGAATTAGTGATAAACAAGAAAAAAGTGATTTATAAAGAGCCGGAATTCCGAGCCCTTTGTTTGGACCCGACGTTTACGGACGTCGACTCGAGTCTGGACGGCGCGGAGATTCTCATATTCAAAGACAACACATTCTATGTTATGGAGCGTTAGTTCGCTTTCATTTCATTACTTCATTTACTAAACATTAAATATTATATAAAGATCTTCGGTATGGGTCGGGAACTCTAATTGCGAGCGGACTCATAAAAGACCTTTTGCCAAATTTTAAACTTAAAAATTTTACTTCAATGGTGACTATCAAAGAGGGAGATGTCCGGGGTTATTCGTTTGCATTTTACAGCAACCAATTGATGTCGGGTTGGACTCCGACCGGATATATGAACGTCAAACACAAGAATGAATACAAACTCAAGACTTGGAATAGTTTACCAAAAAAGGGATTTTCCACTGCATTTCATAACCGAGATATTCATAATCCGTTAATAATTGGATTGAACGGCAAAAAAGTGTTTATTATTACTGTTTTGATTAAATTCCATAAAACTATTAACTGTTAACTCAATTAACTTTAGGTTTATTACTACAAAATCAATGGCAAAAGTTTAACTAAAGTCAAAGAAGTAAGACATGACAAAAGTGATGAGCAGTTCCCGCCCGACATAACCGCCGCATTTTCAATGCCCAACCGATTCATATATATGTTTCGCGACCAACAGTATTGCGTTCGAGAGATGGCATACGAACCACAACAAGAGAACGTCTTCGTAAGCAGACATTTCATAAAATATTCTATTATTTGATATCAATTCTGATTGACTAAATTTATTTTAATTTTGAACATATTTTAATTCAAATCCAATTTACCCTAACTATAGCCCATAGCAAATAGTCCATTAATAAAATAAACTGTATAACTTTTTAGAACTTTTAATTAACATAATTTTAAAAAATAAAATTAACAAGGTAGTTTCAATTTAATAAATGAATAATTTTTATAGTGCGACATATGGCTGGACAGCCGTCTATTTTTGGGCTGTTTTGGTGAATATCCGCCGCCTTTTAGTATTGAGAACTACAATAATCTGGAAATAAATGAAGAATTGGACCAATTGTGCGAAGACGTCAATTTGCACGGCATAGCGAAATCGAGCGACGGAATGGCTACCTGGCTCTTTAGGGGCAATAAGTACTGGATAGTCGACCGCTTCCCTTCTGACCCTATTGTGACCGGAAGTGGTTTGACGGCTGATATATGCAATGGTTTTGATCCAAATCCAGACGCAGTTATGGTTGTTCCTGAAGGCCGTTATCTCAGAGGAGATCTGTTTGTGTTTAAAGACAATAAATACAACCAATGGAGAGACGACGGCAAACGAAAGCAAACCAACAAAACATTTCACAAAATTAATGCTATTTTTCATAACTCGGATATACAGAACCCAATGGCTGTGGCATTCGATGACAATTCTGTTCGTATTTATTCTGAAATGTTTTTAAATATTAAAAAATCATTTTTAGGTCCATTACTTCACCACTAATTCAAAAGATTTAAAACTCAACAAAACTGTTAAGTTGAGTGATAGTGACGAGAAATGGCCGACGGGTTTAATCGGAGGTCTGGTCGTAAACATAGACAACATTTATTTGTTTAGAGATAAGACATATTGTGTTAGAAAATGGAAGTGTTCGGAGAAAAAGACTAATTGCGTGAGTGTTTCGAATAGTTTTAAAATTTTTATTTAAAAAATTAATTACTATTAATATACCGAAAGTGCAAGAACTGGATCGACACCAAAGAGTTGTTTAAGTGTGAGATCACAGACCCGACACCGAAGCGAATGCGCAAACTATGACTTTAATACTAATTAAATGTTTTGCTTTCAATTCAATATTTGGTTTAAGTTTTTAATTAACTCTCGATTCACGTCATTATAGAAAGGAAATCATGACTTCTTGTAATTTAAATAAACATTAAAATAAAAATATTTTGTTTTTAAAAAACATGAATAAATCAATTTGTGTTTTACTAAAGACAGTATTTATTTTATTTTTTACTCTCAAATCATTGACTCTATGTTTGAATCCAAACAATAATATTGATTCGATTGATAAGAATTCTCTTAATTACAACAAAAGTTTGGATAGAATTGAAGAATATTTGCAAAATAAAAGACCAAATCTGAGACATGTAATTTAAAATGATATCAAAACTATGTACTCATGTTTTGTTTTATTTTAAGGAATTTCAAATAAAAAGAAACAAGGTAATTTATTTAATTTAGTCTAAATGCAATTAAACTTTTTGTTCACTCGTTGTGATAGAGAGAGTCGGGAATATTGACCGGAATTATAGACTTTTTGTTTCAAAGGAGAAAAAAGAGAAAATATTTCAATAATGTGTTGCCGGAAGAGATTAAAAAATGGCTTAAATTTGAAGTATTCAAACAAAAAGAGGAAGACTTAGGGATAAAGTCGAGACACAAATCCATAGATAAACACAAGTCTAAGACAACTGAGTCCGAAGACGACGCCGAAGATGTAAATCACTTAATTGAGATTTTGCTTAATTTAAACCTTTATATAATTTGTGTTTTCTTAACCAATTTATATTAAATTTTCAATTTGTTTAGACAACGTCTGAAGACAAAGAACTATATCCGGATTCCAACCCCGACGACGAAAGGGTATTCCCAAACCGGGTTCGGAAGGAAATAGTCTATAAAAACGCAGAATTCAGAGCCTTTTGTGAAGATCCGGTCTTCACGTCAATTGATACAAATCCGGACGGCTCTGAGATTATAATTTTGAAGCAGGATAAATTCTATCTTATGGAGAGTTAGTGGCATTTAAATTAATATATTAATTAATTAATATTTCAACATTAAAAATGTTATTTAAAAATTTGTCAAAATCTGAAATAGACCTGCATTACGGTTCGGGCAAATTGGTGGCCAGCGGTCAGACTAAACAACTGTTTCCTAATTTTGATGAAAACAATTTCAAATCATTTGTGACTATAATGGAGGGCCCGATGAGAGGCTATATCTATGGCTTCTATAGCGACCAATCGATGACAGCGTGGAGTCCGAGCGGTTGGCTTAGAGTCAGAAACACTAATATCTTTAAAAAGAAAAAAATCGATAGTTTACCCAAAAATGGCTTTTCGGCAACTCTTCATAACAGAGACATTAAAAATCCGCTTTTGATTGGATTTAATGGCAAAAGAGTAAACCATTCATTTAATTGATTATTTGTATAATTAAAGAAAATAATAGTTAATTAACCGAACAATAGATCTATTACTACAAAGTGAACGGCAAAACATTGACAAAAGTGAAAGAAGTGATGAATTCAAAGAGCGCCGAGAAATTCCCGTCGAATATAACGGCCGCCTTTTCACTGCCCAATGGATTCGTTTATCTCTTTCGCGACAATAAGTATTGCATTCGAGAAATGTTTTACGAATCGGATATTGAGGGCAAATACGTAAGACATTACATGACATACCGTTTATTAATGTTTTCACATAAAAATGTGGATTTGAGTTAATCTAATTCCATATTAGGAATGTGAAAAGTTGACGGATTTAGGGGGGGGGGGGGGTCAGTTAGAGCAAAATTGTCGGATTAAAAAAATTCTAGAAATAAGTTCATCTTGAGTTATTTCCTACCTGATCTCTCTTGAGAATTTTTAAATCCGCCATTTTACCCTACCAGATCTGAGCGCCGATCTTCCACATTTCTAATTATTAACACAAAAACTATTAACAGTTAATATTTATTAATTTATCTGATTTATGATTTGCATTAAATAAATATAATTAATAAATAAATATAATAAATATTAATAAATATAATTTAAATATATTTTTTGCATAATCTAATCGATTAATAAGTTTTTATCACAATTTAAAACATGAACTCTAGTGCGACAAATGGCACAATACGACCAGATTTTTGGGTTGTTTTGGTAAATTCAGACCACCTTATAGTATAAGCAACTATATGGGAGTAATCAATGATCATTTGGATGAGTTTTGCGCGGACGTCAAAATGTCAGATTTAACCCGGGCACTTAACGGCTCGATTTATATATTCAGAGGCGATCAGTATTTCGTTGTTCACGACTTTCCCGATAAACCCAAGTTTATTAGCAGCGGTCGGGCGGCAGACAAATGGGAAGACTTTCAGTCAGAGCCGGACGCAGTGATGATCGCACAGGAGGGCCAGTATTTGAGAGGAAGTCTGTTTGTATTTAGGGGTAAAAAATACAAACAATGGGAAAGCGATGACAATCCAATCGCAGGAAAGAAAAAGTTATTTAAAATGAATGCAATTCTTCATAACTCGGATATTCTCAACCCAATGGCTATTGCTTTCGATGACAATTCAGTTTGTTTTTGGCAAAAATGTTTCATAAATTTTAAAATCAAATCTAATCTTTAGGTTCATTACCTGATGACTGATTCAAAAAAGTTAGAATTGAACGAAACGGTTGAGTTGAGCGATAGTGTTGAGAACTGGCCGGAGGGTGTGACGGCTGGTGTTATCCTCAACAGTGAGAATATCTATTTATTTAGAGGCAATAAATATTGTTTGAGACAATGGGATTGTAATGACAAACAAACTAATTGTGTAAGTATTCTATTCAATATCTAATTATCTAACCCGGAAGAAGATTTGCAAAAAATATAACTTACTAATTTAATAAAATATTTATTTATTATTAAATTAGATTTAAGTTTAACTAATTATTTTAAATAAATTTAGTTTATATGCAAATTAAGGTAAAAATGAAATGTTTTAAAGTTTATTTGAGTTGTTGACAAATTATCAGTTTCTGAATCGGTTTACTTTTAACTTGTTTTAAGTGTTGACTAAATAACTAATTATTATTGATTTCGTTTTCAAGTGTGAAATATGGAAAAAATCAAAAGACTTATTCGGTTGTTGAGTTGAGTTGAATTGAAGCGAAATATTTGTACAAATATAATATTGTAAATTATATTCAATACATTGAAATAAAACCTTAAATTACCCTAATTAATTTAATGATTTTAAAATAAATATATAATGAAAAGTAGCCTGGTGTTATAATATAACAAATTTATAAAAGAATGTCTTATAAAAGCTAGTTTTACAATTTTACGCAAATATCTAAACTAAAAATGTTGATGGGGGTGGGGGGGATCAGCCTGAGATTCCTCTTTGCATAAAAAATTTTTGAGGCATACCCTTCTTTTCTAGAAATTTGCGGCAGCCCAAGGCTGGCGGCAAATTTTGTATAGTATTTTTACTTTTGTTTAAAATCTAGTTTAAATTTAATTAAATCAACTAAATTTAGCTGGATTTAAGCTAAATCCAGTTTAAACCCCGTTAAATTTAATCAAATTAGCGTTTTAGCGTTAAAAAATGACCGCCATAACCCTTTTGAAGCATGCCTACCTAATCCCCCTAGGATTTAGAGCAAAATTATTAAACTCATACCCTACCTTGTTCCCCCTCGCCTTGTTTGGCCGACCATCAGCATGTCTGATTTAATACATATAACTTGTTTAATACATATATTTTTTAATTTAGAAAAAACAAAGTTATTTTTGTGTTTAAAACTAACAAATTAAAATTAATTGAAAAACAAATTAAATAATAACTATATTTTAATTAATTAATTTTTTTGCAAATTTTTGAGTAATAAACAGGAAATAAAATTTTAAATTAATGGAAACTCAATAATATAGTAAACAATAAATAAATGAATTCAAAATTTATATTCCTCTATAAAAAATTAATTTTCTATTTAATATTTCTGTTATTAATAAAATGGTCCAGTGCAGTTTTTCGTGTCAAAAGTTAGTGCAATTCTGTTTTCAATTATCAAAAATTTCATTTTAATTCTTAATTTAGTATTTAATAGTATATCAGACAATAGTAAGTATGAAATGAAGTCTAAAATTAGTTATGAAGGCCAGACCTCTTGCACAGAAGACACACAAGAATTGGTAAAACAACAGATTATCGATTATGACTACCAGGCACTGCCCCCATGTGTCCGTGAAGAGCCGGTTAAGTTTGTTATTTTATATTATTTTATGTATTTAAACTATTGCTAATTTTGATTATTTTCTTTAATTATTAATAGATTATAAAAACAGAAAGTAATGTAAATAACATTGGATTTCAAAAAATAGTTTTTGTTTTAAATAAATAAAATTTAAAAAGTAATTTAGGCTAGGTTATATTTATAATTAATCAATAATTAAATAGCAAATTAAATTATTCTAACATTTTTTAAAAACTGAAACTAAACTGAAACCCCTTCAACAAAGAAACGTAGTTGTTGCAAACTTCAGAGCAAAAACATCCGAGCGATCCATTACCCGGCTAACTCAAAAGTCCCGAATTGACGGATTCACACATAACAGAGCGGTTTTGCCTTTAGATAGCAGTAAAAGACCGAAATATATTCACTTGATTGAAGAAAAGGTGAGTTAATTATAAATTATAATATGTTTTGAGTGTTAAACACAATTCAAAATCGAAGAATAGGCGCAATATTTGCAATTAGTTTCGCATAAAATAATATTCAATGAAAAAGAAGTCGATTTGTCGGAAGTGAAAGAACTGTTTGCAATGCATATCAACGTTGCCTTTCGAGGACCCGACAGATCCTATTACTTCGTGCGGAAAGACTATTACTGCAGACGAGCCCTCAATGGCTCGAAACTGTTTTTAGATCCACCCGATTATGTGAGTTATTGATTAATACAACATTCCATGCATTGCACCTTGCTCAGTTCAATTATTTAATTCATTATGCAAGTGTGCCGAAGGCGGAAACACTCTCGACCTGTTCGGGTGCAATTTGCACAGTTATAACTCGAAACTTAGCTTCTTGTGCCACAAACCATTTATTGATAACGCCTTCATAGCGCCGGACAATAAAAAGGTTTATTTATTCCAACGCAATATGTATTGGGTTTTGACTAAATTGCCGACAAACCGAAGGGCGAGTGTGTCGAACACCCGGCTGGTTGAGACGGGCATTGCATCTAAGAAGTGGAAGGACTATATGTGGCGCTTCGGTGCGCTATTTGTACCCGAATCGGGTAACCATTATTTGATTTTTATTCAAACATTAGATTTCGGTTAATCTAAACAATAAATTTAGGGCCGAATAAAAATCAATTAATTCAAATCAATTCAACGCATTTCCGCATTTGGCCGGCCAGTGGAGGCCCGATAACCCGTTGGGGTCGAGTGAGGAAAACTAAACGCGTTATAGTGTCCACACCTCTGCCCGTAACTGATGACGATTTCATGTACGGCACAACACCTTCTCCTTCCAAACCCATTCACATTACAAAACGCCCGCATATTCTGAAGACAACGACTAAAACTCATAAACAGATTACTTCTGTTAAACCGTCAAAAGTACCCAAACCGTCAAAACCAACGAAACCGTCAAAACCATCGAATGCATCGAAATCACCGAATCCATCGAAACCATCCAAACCAGTGCATCCATCCAAACCATCTTGGCCAGATTATGATGACGATTATTTTAATTTTTACACCAATAAAGACATCATATATAAAGACAAAACACTAAGAGATCTATGCATTGATCCCGTGTTCACTGCCATTGATTCGACACTCGAGGGAACGATAATTATAATATTCAAAAACGACACCTACTATGTGATGAAGGGTTGGTTAGTCCACATAATTACTAATTGTTTTCAAATAATAATAATAATATTTGTTTAGATGTAGTCAATGGGATCGGACGGCTATACAAATACGGATTAATCGAAAACTTATTTCCCGGCTTTGAAAGCAAAGAATTCACTTCTTTTATGACAATCAAAGAGGGATGGCTTCGGGGCTATGCCTTCGAGTTTATGCATAACTCTATGAAAGGTTGGACACCATATCCACAATACAAGACGCATACAAATAGAGAACAATTCAGTCAAATGCCAGGAAATGGACTTTCGGCCACATTTCACAACAGGAATGCTTCCAATCCTATGATGATTGGCCTCTCCGGTGAATATGTAAGTCGTTTACAGAGAGTTTAAAATTTGACATAAATTAGAAAATTATTTATTAAAATAAAATAATTTGTTAATTAATTAAAAAGACTTGACTAACAGGTCTACCGGTTTAGCACAAAACCAAAAATGTTTGAATTTGAGAAGAGAGTTACCGAAAGATATGACAAAACTATTGAGAAATTGCCGCCAAATGTGGACAACGCGTTCTCAATGCCGAATGGCTTCATATATCTATTCCGGGCCAATCAGTACTGCTTTCGGCAATTATACTATTCGGGGCCCAAGTCTGGAGTAAGACTTAAAATAATTTAAACTAGATTAAACTTGTCTTAAACCCCAACTCCTCCACTCCTCCAACCCAGTGCTCCAATTGGATGGACAGCCGACGCTTTTTGGGTTGTTTTCAAAGGCATGAGTTCGGGCCCTATTCTAACAAAGAGAATATGAAACGGGAAAACGTAAACGGATTCAACGACTTGTGCTCTGATCTTAACATTTCTGACGCAACAAAACTAATTAACACCGAAAACAATATTTATGTCTTTCGATCGGATAAGTACTGGTTAGTTGAGAACTTCCCGAAAGACCCGACGGTCACCGACTATGGCCTTAGCAATAAAAAATGGAAGTCATTTGTTGCTAATCCGGACGCTGTTATGATCGCACAGGAGGGCAAGTACTACAGGGGTTCGCTGTTTGCGTTTAAAAACAAATCGCAATACATCTGGAATGTCGACTACAAACCCAAAACTTTGGACTTGCATTGGCAGCAGCCCTACAGCTCTTTGAACTTCGGTATTGGATATTAATTTTGGCTTTAATTCTAATTTTATTTTTATTTCAAATTTTACTTAATTTACTTAAACAGAAGCATTTCTACACAACGGAGACATATTCGCACCGAAGGCTCTGGGCTTTACTAAAAATGAAGTAAAAATTAGCCCGGTTTCATAATTTCAAGCATGTTATTTTTGTCAAATCATTTTTTATTTTAAACTTTAGGTTCATTATTACGAAACAGATAATTATAAGTTATATTATGACAAAAGTCTAAAATATGACGAAACCGAAGAGAACTGGCCGTTGAATATAACGGCTGCGCTCAGGATGACTAACAATAAAGTTTTTCTGTTCAGAAATAGCGAGTATTGTTTGCGGCACTGGAAGTGCTCCGACAAAGTCGATGGTTGTGTGAGTTTCTCAACCAATAAAACAATACAAATATAAGACCTGCCAATAAATCACTTTTGTACCTTACTCCTTGATTCTTACCCCTTATACCCTACACCATGCCTCCTACCCTTATCCATTCCAGTACACTTTCCCTCAAACTTGGCATAATTTATTTTGCCAGCATTGGCCAATAATTTTTATGCATTTGGTAAATACGGTATGCATTTCGCCAAAAATATTTGCTTTTGTCTAATATAGGGTTTAATTTAATCCAGACTTTATTTCTGTATTGACATTCTTTGCTGTTTTATATTTGTTTTGAACTATCATATTAAATAAACATTATATTTATACATTATACTTATTTTTTAAACTTGTATTAATAAAATAATTAAGTATTTAAACTAACTATAATTTTGTACATTTTATAACAACTCTTTAAACTTTAAACATTTGGTGAATTGCTTTTTAATGTTTTTTGTTTTATCATATTTGTCACAATTAAATAACAATGTTAGTATAACTAATAACTAGAAATCTCACTTTAATTTAGTTAATTTTTAGAAAAATTAATTGTAATACAAATAACGTTACAATAAACAGTATTTGAGAAATGCATAAAATATTTTTTGGCAAAATGCATATTTACCAAATGCATTTGGCGGCTTGCATGCTGGCAAGATAATTTTTGACCAGTTCGAGGATAATCTTTCAATACACCTTACCACTTACTTTATTATAGTGTTCTTTAAGCAGGGATGTCGGATGGGGGTCATGCCAGGATCAATCCCTCCAAAATTTGGCCTCTGACCACCCCAGGATTTTTTTAGCCGCGGCGAAGACCCACTACTACAAATTTAACTAAGTTTTCGAAGGCTGCGTCAAATTTGTTAGTTTCTACTTAAATTGGTGCTAAATCCGGTTTAAATTCAGTTAAATTAGCTAAATTCAGTGTTAATTTAGTTTAAATTGGGTTAAATCCAGTTAATTTACTTAAATTCAGTTTAAATTCAATTTAAATTCAGTTGTAATTCAGTAAAAAATTAAACCTATAGTTTTGCTAACCCCTACCATAACCCCCCCCCCCCAGAATTTTGACCAAAACTTTTTAGGCTGACCGCCCCTCTAGACCCCCCTAACTTCGTCAACCACCGACATCCCTGTCTTTAAGCAACTGATAAAATAAATAATAAAATGACAATTAGTCTTAACTTTGTTCGGAACAAAAATTATTATTAAATATTTAAACCTTAGTGTATAAGCAATTTACGACAAATTTTTTAAATAAAAGCTAAGCATTCGGATTATTCATTTAAAGTATATTTGTAATAATAATGTAAATATTAAATAATTTTAATCGTATTCTTAAAACATAATGTTTTTTGAAAATAATTTGAATTAATTTAAATATTTTTTATCATTTTTAGTGCAAAACATGGGAAAGCAATAAAGTTTTGTTTAGATGTAAATAAAAATATAAAAGTAATAAAACAATTATTTGATACATTTTCAATTGTTTTTGTAAATAATCTAAACCATTTTTTATTACAAAACTATATATACCTAATAACTATAATACTAGCTATATGCCATAAGGAATATAGTACAGGATGGCCGTTAATTAGATCCTTTTTCAAACTTTAATAAAATAAAAACCACAAAAGATAATTTAATAAAATCAAAAAAATTTTACTTAGAAAAGTACGCCATTTAATTAATTTAAAAAATTTTTTTTACATCTAACAATTATGACGAGGCAACGCCATTTTTTAGAATTTGCATTAATTTAATGCAAAATTTTAGTTTTTATAACTTTAATCTCATTTGTAATTTTGTGTTTAAATTAATTATTTTATATTTTTAAATCAAATTGTATTTTTAAGTTTTTTTAAAGAAAATTTTAAGATTAAGTGTTTTATTGATAGAATAAATGAATAACATGCCTGTTCTCCGCTCTGTATAATTTAAAATGTAGCTATAGTTTAGAACATGAGTAGAATTCATAATTTAAAATAAAATGCCATACATTTTTAAGTAAAATTTATTTAATTAAATTATCTTTTGTAGTTTTTATTTTATTCAAGTTTGAAAAAGGACCTAATTTACGGCCACCCTGTATATTATCTTACTAATAATATTTATGCTTTGTCTGAAGATTGAAGATGCATTGCTAAATGATTGACTATATTTCAATAAATTTAAAATAGTAGAAAATCAACATTAGTGCTATGTCGCACCTCTATGTGAGATAGCCGAAACATTTTACAAGGTTAGATTAGAAGCGGTCGAACATAAGTTGTTTGAAAAGAATAGACATTTAATTTTTTGTTGACTGACGATTAGCGGGTAAATAAATACGAGCGGAGCCGTGGAAGTGAGAGGAGGTGGAAGGAGGTAGAAAGAGGTGGACCGGGGAAGTTGGACTAGTTTATTTATATAAAGTCACATTTGTATATCACATTTTGAAAGTATGTAGCTGGCTAAGCCTTTGGCAATATAATTTATTTAAAAAAATAAATTATTTACTTGACAACTATTAATAAGTTATTTAAATTTATAAAAATGTTTCAATATTAATTTTTAATTTTTACATTTTATATTATTTTAACATTTGATTTCAATTAATTTTAGACATTAAAAATTTTCTCCAAAGCCATATCTCTCAACATGCTTTTGGAAAATAATATAAATTTGATTAAGTATCATACAAAAATTTTTTAATATTTATTAAAATTAAATTTAACCTTAACCCTTAGATTACTTAATCTTTTATTAGTTAATCGAACTTTTAACAAAAAGGTTGAGTGACATTTAAATTAAATTTTAATAAAATAACTATTTTGTAAAATTGTTAAAACCAGACATGTCGACGGTCGGCCAAGCCAGAGGGTGGGGAAATTAGGTAGGGTATAAGCATAAAAATTTTAGCCTAATTCCTAGGAAAACCAGGTAGGGTATGCTTCAATATTGTCATGGTTACCATTTTTTGCTCCAAATGTTAATGTAACCGAATTTAACCGGATTTAAACCCAGCTAAATTTAATTTAACTGGATTTAACCCGGATTTAGAGCAAAATAGTAAAAATAAAGCAAAAATATTATAAAGAATTTTTCGGCGGCCTTCCTAGAAAGTTTATTTCACAGCGCATCCAGGGCGATTTTAAGCTGCATTTCGACATTCCTTGTTAAAAGACTAAAGTTTTAATTGAAACTAAAATAATTTTTATTCTAAAATATTTTAAAAATTAAATAGTATATAGTGATTCTTAATTTTATGTATGTTTAAAAGTTTTTTTACTATTTAGTTAATTATTCTGAAATTTTAATAATTAATGCAGAAAACAATTTAAATAAATATAATTTAAGTTAATTTTAAATCAAAATAAATTTAAATTAGACAC
>JAQIYC010000236.1:0-16490 GCA_034699545.1 Porobelba spinosa
AAAAACATATCATTAAAAGTATTAAATACAGAATGTTTGGCAAAATTTCGAATTCAATTATTTAATGCTTGGATACGAATGTCAATTATTAAAATGTCTTTTAGAACAATAATTCATTTTCAAAATGAGTGTATTTTCAATATTTTATTCCATTTATTGTTATTTTTAAATAATTGGTTTATTTATTATAACTTAATTTCGAGTATCAAATATGAAATAACTGCCAAAATATCAAAACTTAATGCACTTAACATTCATTTTTATTCCTTAACAAAATAAATCATCAAAAATGGTTTTGAATTAAAAATAATAATAAAAAGAACTTTCAAAAGGGAAGAGATCTAAATGACTCGTTATTTTGAGCATTAAAAAGAAGGAAGAAAGTCGATGCTTAGTATGAGATGTAAAGATTATATATCCAAATGAGAATAAATTCCAGCCAAAACATTAAGTTCAATCAAATTATTCAAGATTTTAACCTTTTGTTATTTAATTGTAATATTCAAGATATGACAACAGTTTTGATTATAATTTATACGATATAAAAAAGTTGATAATATATTCGAGTATTTCATTGCAACCCAATATACGTTCAAATATGCAGTGTTTCAATATCATAGAAACACGCCTTTGCATAGTTTGCAACTTTTTTCTTTCAAATTTATAGATATTTAAATTAAATAGAAATTCCGACAATATGTTTAAAACTAAATAATGTGTTATTAATAATAACCGAACAAATAATGAATATTTTTAAATACACAAAATACTGTATTTAAGGGTTTTAACGAAAATAATATTCATTTCTAATTTTGAAGTTTCGATTTTTTTCAAAACCTGATTTTCCGATACGCTTAACGAAATCTGAGGAAATATTTATAAATAATTTATAAGATAAGGTGTTTTTTTGGTAAAATTTTTCCTTAAAAACTTTGCCTTTATTTTTAAATTTTATTACTCAATCACATAATTGATTGGCAAAACTACTGACGTTTACATAAATTGCTTCTAAATTAATGATCGAATTGAAAGTTAGTTCAGTTGCATATATTTGCACAGAATTATTACATTAGACTAAGAATACAATAGAATATCTAACTTTAATATACAACAGAAGGGCTTCACAAACAATTAAAATACGGAAAGTTTGCTCATTCTCATCAAATTTGCAAATATTTATAGAAATTATTTTTGACTTTTGAATCGAAAGTTTTAAGAATTCAAGAACGCACTTAATTAATTTCAAATAAAATTGAATTAGCATGGAAGTTTAATTGTTATTCATTCCATTTATGAACTAAAATTAATTTGAATCGATATTAAATATTTTGAATAAAATATAAAATGAAATATAATTTAAAAAATAAATTTATTCAATACATATATGGTTTGTTGTTAAACAACAGATATTGTACATAAGTACCAAAAATTCTTATATAAGTCTTTATATTATAGTAAAAATCTAATTGCTAATTCTAGCCGTTGGCGTCTTTAGAAATTTTAATGCATTTTCCTGACAGGACTGCATAATATATATAATATTTGGCATTACATCAGATCTTATTGAGACTGCATTCCTATCGTTTGTGGAGTTCACTGACTTTGCGCTCAAAATATTTTATGTTAAGCTCGAATTCAGTGATTATTTGAGTTAAAAAAAAGTAAAAACAGGATTCGAACAAATAAACTATGGTTTTGGGGAAAAGCCATAATAACTTCGATGATCGCTCGCACAGCCATCGTTGGGCTTGAATGAGGAGAGGGCTGAGAGAGGGCTGACCAAACATACTAATCATAAGCTATGATATGACATGATATGATATGAGTCGAGAAGTGAGTTTCAAAGCGTGTAAAATCTTGTAAACCTTGTAAAGGTCGCAGAGGTTGAGGACGTGTCCTTGCCTTGACCTCTCATCGCCCCTACAGTCTCCAGTCGGCCCTAAATGACTGCAAAACATATTTAGTGTTTTAGCTCTAAATTGTTTTCCAACTCATAGACCAGTAAGAGCTGACTTCATAATTGCATTTGAGTCGAAAACATAATTGTGCCGAACGGTGGAGAGAAGTGCGTCTCCTGACTGGCCTCTCCTGACTGATGATACAGCGCTGACACGACAACAGACACTAGTTGTTGCCATCAGAGGCAGATGTGGCACTCAATTAGCATAATCTTATTGTTGGTCTTGAAGGGCACGGATACTCAATACTGTTCCGCAACAAAACAACTTATGTTTAGTTATAATTATAACAATAGAATTGATTGCAATTGAATTCAAACTCACCATAAATTGCAATTTCTCTCACAATCAGACGCTATCACGCATTCTATAAATTATTATTCGATAATTACAATCATTTTCTCTGTTCGCCCACTCTTTCAATTGCTTTCATTGCCAACTCCGGAGAAAGTAATTAATTGAATGCATTTATTATGCAATTTATGTCTTTTCCTAATTTTCCCAATCGGTTGCCACCTCTTCATACCTCAGATTTTAATACTTTAAAACTGTTTGCAATTATAATCGTCAGCCAAACCAAACATTCAAATTCTGTGTTCATTCAATTTAAAACAACTCGTTCTTAAACTTTTGACAAAATTTTAAATGTATTTGAATTTCCAAAAAAGGTGTTCGAACTTTAAGCAAACTTTATTGCGATAATCTAATCCGACACATTTAAGAAATATTAATATATCTTAATTGTCAACTCATTTGTGCTAAATCTGATGTATGCGCCGAACAATACTTTAGTGTAAATTTTATATCAATAAAAATAATTATTAAAATAGTGTCGTATCATAGCACAGCATAATTGATAGTTTATTACTGAGAAGAGTGTTGCTATAGTTGCTAAATCATTCGCTTATGTATTATTATGAGACGAGTCGTCAATTAAGGCAATCATTTGACTTCGAATCTGTCTTCAGTTAATAGTATGCCTTAAAAACAACTGAATTCCAATCAGTAGTAAGTCTTTATTGTAATATATTTGTCCATGTTATCGTTAATTAGTGAATTTATTTTAAGCTTTTCCTTAGTTACCGCATAATAGGAAAATCCCAAATCCTGACCACAAAGTGTTTCATAACTTTTTATATCTATAGTAACTAAACTAAACTAATAACTCACAACTGACTAACTATTGCTTAACTAAATCACAATACGTTGGCTGCGCTCCTATTCGTCTTATTTTTCCTTTTATGTCAATACCACTGAAAACCAAACAAATGCCACAGTTTTAGATTTGAACCGATAATAGCTATTTATTAACAAACTCTAATTGTTATTTTGTTTGAATAAAACGTATTCTCCAGCCATAATAGCAGATATTATAATATAGAGAATTAAAAGTAATAATTAGTATAAAATGAGAACAGAGAACGTTAAATGTTTCTTTGAAAAAATTAAATGTTCCTATTCATTTGAAAATATTAACTGTTGTTTTGATAACTTTAATAATGAATTACTTTAATGTGAGTTTTGCCCTCAGATTCAACTTCTTTTGATTTAACTTTGTTTTTATATTTTTTATGATCGATCTTCAGGTAGAGTCGGAATGATTTTTACTTTAGATTTAATGTTAAATAATTTACTTTTAATAATAACTTAAGTCATGCTTTGATTTACTCAAAATTTAAGTCTTAAATCATTATATATTCTCAAATCAGTTTTTAAAAGCTTGTGTTAAGTTATTATTATTATTATTATTATTTAACTCTTTTTAATGGTATACTTAAACTTTCGCTAAAATTAAATTAACCTTTAAAAATTTTTAGTCAAATATGCTTATAGGTAGTTTTGCATTATTTTTTAAGCTAATACAATTATAAATTTATATTTTAAAATATAAATGTTGCAGAAAATAGCAGTTTATTTGTATTGTTATTTTTATTATAGATTTGTACTAATTTAGATGTTTTATCTTTACGTGTGTATTGATGTAATAGTTTATATTACATTCAATTAATTTAATGCTTAAGACATGAAATGATAAAAAATAATAAAAGTTTGAAAACATCGATCGGCACTCCTCTTGACATTTAAAATAAATATTGTGTTTAGTTTCGAAAATAGATTGATAGCCTTTCCCAATGTTTGAACGGAAAACATTCGATACTATACTTTGATTGATAAGTTGGGCCACATTTTTCGCAAAGCTCTGTATTCTTTTTTATATCATAACAGAGTTGTATTAATATTGATTGAAGTTTTAATTTAAATAAACTGCTAATTATGTTGTGTTTCGAATAGTTTCAACGATTCGCAAACAGCAATAAAACTAATCTAAGCAAAGAATTTGAACAATTAATGATAGTAAGCCTTCTTATCGATAAAGATGAAAGTTCAATTCTCTACAAACATTTCAATAAAATTATATTTGAATTATACGAATATTTACGCTCTTGTAATCATCAATGAGTTAGTCATTGAGAAGACAATTCAATCTTAATTTTCTTATGCTCTCAAAAAACTTTCGGGAATAAAAAACAAGAGTTTTCTCATTAAAAATATTCAATTTTGTATTTTCTCTCCAAATCTACACTTTTTTCAATCAATTATTTCTTACTTTTATTGATTGAATGAAAGGTTTCTCAGAAATTAAGACTTTGGTTGCGGAAGTGATTTGATGTGAATTTGATTTTCGATTTCTATTATTTTCTTTTTTTTAGTTGTTTTTAATCCGATTTTTCATTATATCTATTCTTCAGTTCAGGAAATATGAAGAGCGCTCTGTCTTCGTCCTCATCGGGAAGTGAAAGAGTGAGTGGAAGTGGTGTCACGTCTAGCGCTGTCTGTGATTTGGAAGAAAGCAAATCAAAGTCGAACAGTAGAATGAGTTGTGCGAGTGATGACAGCTGTGCCATCAATGAGCTCTTGGAGGGAAGAATGGACCTGAATGTGTCGCTTCCCAACAGTGCCAACCCAGTGGTGATTAACGTCGAAAGGCGTACTCCAATGCTTGACTTATTGGTTAATATCTCCACTCAATACCGCTTTAATGCCGCCAACTATACCATCAATGCCGGCGCTCATGAGTTTAAGGCGAGTACACCCATCGGTACTCTCGATGTCAATCAAATCTCTATAATTCCTAAGACTTCTCGAAGTAATTCAGTAAAGAGTAACACTTCCTCTGCCATACCCTTCCAAACGACATTCCGATTACAAGTGAATTTGCCCCGAAATCAGCTAATGGTTCTTCGAGTGATACCCAACGCCACAATCGCTGCAATCAAACAGATAGTCTGTAGCGACAAAGGTCTCGAACCCAATAAATACCAATTGGTTCGCTTCAGCGGCAATAGTGAAGGCCCGCAGCCGTTGGACCCAAACAAGACATTAGCCTTTTATACACTCAATGAAATCACTCTCGTGTCCAACAAGACGTTGTCGCAGATAGAGCTCCAATACGGGACACCCAGTGCTTCTCAGGTCGACATTTCTCTCTCGAAGGCCACGTCTGCCAGCGTTGCCGTCAATAAAAAGTCAGTCAATGCTCTGGTTATGAGTCAATCAAACCCTGACTTTACGACAATAGACGACAAAACAGTGTTAAATCACACGACGTCTTCAAAGCCGTCGAAGAAGAGACCGGCACCGCCTCCTCCCGCCAAGTCTTCGTCGGCCACTCTTCCTAATAGACTATTGTCGACACAAATGGATTCGAGTAGTGATGAGAAGAATGCGACGAATTTGCGAAAAGCGGAGGCAATGAACGCCAGCGACGAAAGAGTGTCGCAGACTATCATCGAAACGAAACCAGTGCTGAGAACACCGAAAAGTGCGGTCAATCACATTCGGCAGAACTCGGGTTCTGACTCAAGTGGATATCACGAATCTGTTCTGAGCAGTGATTCACCCGAGTCTTCCTCTGCGGCTACTCTTCCAAAATCCAATTCAATAAATACTTCCATTTCTGGATCTAATCCTAATGTCAATAAAGAGATTTCAAACAACAAGTCGGGGAACAAGAGGTTGACCGGAACTAAACGTCGCGCTCCACCGCCACCCAGCGCTCAACATACAGGTGCGCAACAAGTGAATGCCATTAATGGCAAAAGTAATGACAATAATAATAGTGTCGACGAGAGTAAAGCGACGGCTCATGAATGCATGAGTGATGTAAGTCTTCCACTCTCGACGTCGTCTTCCTCTTCAGGCACCGCGTCTTCAATCAATAACAGAAGTCTTTCCCCTATTGTCATCACTCAAACCAACGGCTCGTCAACACCTCTCCAAACATCAATGAACTCCAGAAAGCGATCATTAGAGTCAGAGTCAGCTCAACATTCAGCCACCGAAGAGACCACTAAATTGGATGAAAAGCTTGAAGAGTGCGAACCCATTCAAATCCAAACCCAAACCCAAAAGCCTGTGATTTGTATCGATAATGATGTGGAAGTGGATGACCGAGAATTAGATACAGAACTGACAGCCGGTTCGCCTCATTTGGAACACTCAACACAATCAGATGCCAGTCCTATAAGTGCAGCTAATAATGAAGTGAATCGAGAGGTCCCGCACGACAGGCCTCGAGAACTTACTATTGATAAGAGAAAAACAGATATTAAAGATCTGCAACAAAACCCTAATTCGAAATCAGAAGCAATTGAAGCAATCGATGAAAAGAATGAGTCGATTAGTGTTAATGAAAACGTTTCGAATGCCAGTACTGAGCCGTCAATCACTTCAATCACTTCAAGCGCTTCTAATTCAGGAGAAGCGCTACCGAAAGAAGTAGAAGTCAGTTGTATTGCACCTGCACTTGCTGTTAGTCACGACAATGGCCTCACTGGCCATGAGTGCGTGGAAGAGGTGGTGGAAAGGGATATAAACACTGCAGTCGAAACAGAAAAGCCAGGTTTGATTGCTATGCCTATCATATCACCAGCGCTTCGGGTTGTCGATGAAATCGGTGTTTAAAGCAGTCACACCAACCATTGCATGGGATTAATGCCAATTATAGCTCTATGGGTTGGGAATAGCTCTGGAAGCGTTAGGTCATATTAGATGATATTTGTAGGTCTTATTTGCATGAGATGAGAGGTGGCGGACAATTGTCGCCTTTGCGAACTGGTTTGCCTGCACTCACACCACTCTATAGATTATAATTGAATAATGCCTTTGAAGTCATTCCTTCATTCATTGCTCATCAAATTACAAGCACTTTATCTCCGCTTAAAACTAAGTTTTGTTTATCTTTGTCTCACTATCTATAGGTGTGAATCAGAATATTAATAATGAAGAGTCAAATCATAGTAATGACTGCGCCATTGACCCAACTCTAAGTAATTATATTCTATCATTATCTCCACTTAACTCCGCTATTCAGGGCTTAAAATAATTATCGAAACAAATCAAAACATCGCTTCCTCTATAGAAAAATCTTTTTCTTAAAAGTCCTTTAATTATCTCTAAACTAAATCTGAAAAATAAATTAATTTCTAATTTATATTCTGTTTTGATATATAGTTTTATATAATAAATATAGAATTTATGAGTTCCAGTCCAGACCGGCACATGAATATGGGTTCGGTTCTGACCGTTATCTTATCCTTTGATAGTTTTTACTAATTTACAGACTTTTACTAAATATAAATAAAGCAAATAATTGTGTATTAAATATATAGAAGGTTTGACTCAAAACTCAAATAAAACTCTTTCCCATAGCTGTCAACAATGAAATGGACTTAACGGAGATGTCAGTGCCATTGCCGCCGCCCTCTCCCTTCCAGAACAGCAATTCCGAAGAGAGCAGCCCTTCTCCCGACTACGGGGATGAGGATCAGACTAATGAACACCTATTGAGCGCAACCAGTGATAGCGATGCTATGAATATAATATTGAATGACAAACACATTTCGAATGAGATAATGATTAATAGTTGTGATAATTCGCAAACAACACATCAGTTAATTAGAGACTCTATTGAAGGCATGAAAACGAGTGATAGAAGCGAACCATTGATTGAAAGGGAAACCACAATCACTACTCCAACCACTACTACAACCACTACAAGCCTTTCGACAGCCAATACTGCCCTCATAGTCGTCGATGAGGAGACTCTGAACAAAGAGATCGAAGTGACGCTACAGTCTCTAAACGACGAATTGGATCGATTGGATTCCAACTATGAAAGTGAGAGTAAACTGCCTGACAATAGACCGTCAGAACACACAGATGTCGTTAATCGCTTAGAATCCGATTATGCAATCAATGGAGTGATCAGTAATGAGAGTAATTGTGTTGAAAGTCCGACCAATAATACTACGACTAAAGTATCAGTTCGGGTCAAACAGACGACTGACAAGAGTCCAGACATTGAGACAATCAAAAGCAAATTTGAAAGCAGACAAATGTCGGCGCCATCGCCGACACCCAGAGTCACATCGCCTATCAATACCCAAAGTAAGTCCGTTTCAGACAATAAGAATGACTCGAAAACACAATTTTCTAAATCGACGAATGGAAAGACGATTGTAATTGTGAATAAGAGTCAGAGTCCAACACCTCGTCCACTGTCTCCGGGCTCTGTGTCTTTGTCTCCCAGTCCTACCTTTGAAGACAAGCTGTCGTTGACAGAAGAGGTACGGGAAGTGTGTCGCCCGCGCGTAAGACTGACCAACTTTTCGATTGGTTCTTATAAGAAAGACGTCGATATATTCGAAGATACGCCTAAAATATTGAGAGCAGCCATACCGGCCGCCGCACCCACTGCTAAATCTGGCGCAAAGTCATTCGTGACGTTCCCTTCTGTGAAGAAAGAGGAGAAAACTAGGCCTTCGATCAATCAAAACAAATCAAAGGTCAACATAACGGCCACCTCTACCACAGCGACCACCACTTCCTATACTAAGCCTTCGATACCAGTTATACAAACACTGATAACAAGTGCTCCGAAAATAAATCGAATGCATTCCTGGAGTGGACAGAACGGACAGAAAGCCGAAGACAGGACTATTAAACCGATTAAAACAAACGAGAGATACGTTTCACAGATTTCTATTAATAAAGAGTTAGCGACTGAACAACAATCGAATGAAGATCTGAGATCTCCTCAACTGGTTGTCCAGAATTTGATCGCAAAAAATGAGGAAAAGATCAAAAACAGATCGCCGTCTCCTAAAGAACCGATGAAAGAACACACGACTATATCGATTAAATCCGGTTTAGAGACTGTCATTCGATCGAATTCTAAACAAAACAATTCCGAAACAATTAATAATGAAATCAATTCCAAACAAAACTTTTCACAAAGTCTTATACAACAATCGAAACTGAAATTGAAGTCAATTGAGACGAATGTTTCGGTTGAGTCAAACAAAAGTACTGACAACGAGCCGCTGCAGACCTGTACACAACCTCCAGTGCCTCCGCCAGTACCGCCACCAGTGCCACCACCGATACCACCACCAGTTCCACAAAATATCGCTTCATTTCCAATAAATAATAATTTATCGAAAAATAAAATGAATGCAAAGATATTTCACACGAAGGGCTGGAACAGCGACAAAGTGACCCGAAGTGGTGAAGTGCCAAAAGTAAAACACGTCGAACCGCCCTCTAATGGGGTCGACGTTCGCGACCAACTGCTCAATGAGATCAAGAACTTCGGGAATAAAAAATCACTCAAAAAAGTAACAATTTATCGATTTCTCAAACATTATATCAATATCTAAACCGATTTCTCAACCCTTATAGGTGTCGACAAACACTTCGTGGAAACTGGAGGTCAATAATACCAATTCATCGAAAACGTAGCGAAATATTATGTTTTGAAATCAATTTTTAAACACTTGTTAACTAAATGCGATTAAAAATTATGTTATTTTTGTCAGTTTTTAATTTTATTTTTCTTTAAAAAACATTAAAACTTTCAATAAAAACGAGATATTTATCTATTAATTGCTTTCTGTTTATTATTCATAGTTTAGTTGAATTCGTAATTGTTTTTACATTCAATTTATTTCTATGTTTCGGATCAATGAAACAGTTGATGAAGAGTCTGATAGCCGTCGCAAACGAGTCTTTGTTTGGGATTTTCGATAGAATCGGTTGAATGTGTTGTTCGTCGGACAGAACTCGAGTTAATATACGTTTAATAAACTCAACATAAGTTTGATTCATATCACTGAAGTGGACCACCTGTTTGGGAACGGGTTAATCCGAGGGTTGGTATTGTTAAGCACGACTGGTTTGATTCACTGAGTGCTTACCTTCAGACAAGTGATTGTCAATGCATTCAACTTCAGTAACTCAAACACCAGTTGAGCCAAAACCAACTGTTCGTTCGCGTCGAGTGCTTCCAATTCTGTTATTTTGTCGCGAATTGAAAAATCCAAAGCAATCTGTTTTACAAATTATTTCATTATTCACTGTTCTTACCATTAAATCTCAACTTTACTAATATTCGATAATATATTGCATTAACTAATAATATACAAAATATTATATAATATTAATAGTCTTTAATTATCAGGACTGAGACTCACTCTGTACTTTCGGTCGCATTTAGTCAACTGTTGAAACAAATGCGAATAAAACGGATTGAAATGCTTTTCATGTATAGCCACGTGAAGTAAGACATTAATCACTTCTGAAAACTGCTTTTTCCCGATTGCTATCAATCGATGTGAGGCATCGATATAGTCATTGCAAGTCGAGAGCGCCATCACTATAGTCTTCCTCAGAGGGGTATTCAGTCTCAAAGCTTTGAACAGACGGCCAGTCATTCTGTGATCAACTGCTTTGTCGAATACGCCATCACTTGTCTGTCGTTTGTCTGAATTGATTGCTTCGATGTTTTGTGTGTATGAATACCAGTGCGAACTTTGAAGAATCGCGTCATAACTTCCGGCAATTCCATTGACTCTCATCTTCTTAATAGTGCTCTTCAGAGTTGTTTCAATGAGATCGATGTCGACAACAGTTCCGTAATCTTTGAATTTACTCATATTGTTATTTTTGATAGCAATGAGTGAATCCAATAGAAAACTAATTCTATTGCCACTTAAGCCCAGTTTGTCGACACTCTTCGCCTCGTTTTGTATTCTAATAATCAATTCTTTCATTTTGATTGCATTGTCTTTTCGTAATACAAATCCAACAGATTTTAGAATCAAATTAATTAATTCAATAGATTTTTCACTAAATTTATGGCAAAGTTTTGCAATTATTTCATAAATAAGTGTCGATTCGATTAGACCGCAAACGTATAAATTAATTATAAGTAAAACTAAATTATCAATTCGTTTCGAATCATTCTCTTCATTGATCTGATCATTGAATTTAGTGATCAAAGAGTGAATCGCATGTCCGCCAACTTGTTCGCCGACAACAATGTAAAGAACAGTAATCAGAATCGAGACCTGAGTCGTCAGTTTCAGAGGAGAACTATAGTCTAAATCTATTAATGAACTGTAAATACATGTGAAAAGCGATTCATTCACTTCATGTCTACTGTTATCTCTAAACATATCCTTTATTTGTGAACTAATCTGAAGTATATTATTAACAGTCAATCGATTCAAAGCGCCTCTAATTTGTCGCAACAATTGTGGGTTAATATGACTCACATTAGGACTAATTATATGTTTTCCATCATTTTCTTTCACTATATTTCCCGAACCGTCTCTAATAAAGCCATAAATATCTTCTTTAAGTTCACTCTTTGGCTTCGCTTTATCTGGTTTTGCCTTTTCGTCCGCCGACTCCAAATCAGCTTCACTTTCGGCGCCGCTATTATCCGAATCGTTCGAATCCATGTCTTCCTCTTCTTCTTCATTAAAATCAGAACAATTGTATTCATTGTCCGATTCTTCTAACCCATAGTCTCGATCCAACATTTGGTCATCGCTTCCCATGTCTTCAAACGCCTTTCGGTCTTTAGTCGAGTCGATGACATCTAAGATGTAGTCCAAACCCTCCAATTGGAAGGACTTGGGAAGAGTCGTCACTTTTTTGCCGCTTTTCTTCCGTCGGTTTAGTTTCAGTTTCTTTTCCAATCTTTTCATTTCCTTCTCTTCTCTTTCGACATCTCTTTTCTGTTTAAGACTTAATTTCTTTCTTTTATTCTTCTCTTTCTTTACAATTTTATTCTCAAATTTATTTCTCTTATAATTGGATTCGTTTGTGTCATCAGTTTTACTGCATTTTTCAATCATTTCCTCAACTTTTTCCACATTTTCACCAATTGTTTTAGATTTTGATTTATTAATAAAATATAAATTTCTTTTCTTTTTCTTCTCTTTTCGCGCATTTTTTCGTTCAGTTTTTCGAGATTTCATTTTTGACTCAACTTTTATTAAACGATAAAATTTACTTTTTTATTATTTACATTCAATTGTTATATTACTGTTAAAGGATTTGAATTAACAATTCAATGGATAGTTAATCGATTAGTTGCCAATAAATATCAATAGTTTAACAATATTTTAGTCAATAAATTGTTGACACAATAGCACAAAATATAAGCTTAAATCTTAATTATAGTATATATATTGAAACTGTTAAGTAAATCAGATGTTAATTATGAATAATTAAATGTAACTAAAAAATTGAATTTAAGTCAAAATATAATTTAAAAGCGAAACGTAAACAGAAACACAAACACGTGTTTGACTTACAGTGAATAAGTGGCGAAATCTATTGAAGCGGCGATTCATTCAATGTTTGTTTACTTCGCAAACCATTGACGCAATTGAAGATTATTTGAATACTTTTTAATTTAATTTATTTTTTGTTAATTAGTATCTAATCGAAAGTGAAATTAAGCCTAAAATGAGTATTTCTCGGGTCTCTAACTTAGTATTTGGGAATAATATGAATTCAAAACATTTGACTAAATTGTTGAATAAATGCGAATATTATTGGACACCAATGAGAATGTATTCGAAGAAGATCTTCGATGACTCGGACCCGAAGACAGTGGAAGTGAAGAAAGAGTTATCGGAATTACGCGACAAAGAGCTCTACCAGGAATACCACCAGAAGGACATGGGTTGGGTTTACGCGAAAAAGCCTCACAAATACCTGTGCAAAGAAGGAAAGGCATATCTCTGGTGTAGTTGTGGTCGAAGTCATAAACAGGTATTGAATTGAATTGAGTATTAAATCGATTTAAATCACATTAAAAGCTTTATTATGATTAGAGTATAAATAAAGTAAATCAATAATACATTTGTTTGTGTTTCGTAGTAAAGGGTATTATAAGACAAGTAATGATTTAATTTACAATAGATTTACTGCAAAATCACTCAATAAATACCAAAATTGAGAAATGACTACATATTCAGCGCTTATACAGAGAGTAGTAAAAAGTTTTGATACAATCAATAGTAATAATAGTTTTGTTGAATTAAACAAATATCACGTTTTGAACAAAAGATATAATAATTACAAATTGAGTAATAGTTGACTGTTTGCTCTGTTGCCATGTGGACAGCCCTTCTGCGACGGCACCCATAAGAACATACATTTGCAAATCAAACTTCGGCCGATTCGGTGGGACTGCACCGAAACCAAGGAGTACTGGTTCTGCAACTGCAAGCAGACCCGACACCGACCCTTCTGTGACGGCTCACACAACGCAGAGGCCGTCCAGTCGGGGCAGTCCACCATTCGGGACATACATTCGCCGCCGTTTGTCAACACAACGGTTATTATTAAGAGTAAATGATTGAAGGATTGACAGGTGTTTACGACAACTGGTACTACATATACAGTGTATAGACTTCTATAGATTATTACGAATTCTAACTTTACGTCAATTATATCAATATTATAAACATTGAAAAGCCATACAAAATAGGAAATAAAAAGCGGAAAAACATTGATTTAACGATAAAATGACTCAAAGTTTGCTCTAATACTGAGGCTATAAATGGTATGATTTGTGACGAGAGATCGCAAACATTGGTTTGCAGTGAAATGACGGCGAAATTTGAGGTCATCTGTGAATCAATCATTCGTTTTGTGTTTTGTCGACAAATTATGAAATAAAACAAAAATCAATCGAATTATTCGCAATTCTATTGAATAGCTTTAGCGATGAAGTCTTTGAAGCGCTTGGCGTACTGTTCCGGGTGAACGGTTGAGATTTCGGCGGTCGTCCCGTGCTTTACCGTTTTGGCCGCCTGTGCCGTCCGCTTACGTAACCCGAATTGAGTCAACACGTCAACCAAACCAATGAAATAGATCTCTCGTTTTGGGCCTTCTGTTGAGCACAAGTAGTATTGGATTCAGTTATAGACTTACGTAATGTAATCAACGATAGGATCCCTTACCGGCATTCGACTGAATGGCGTATATGTCTCGCGAGCTATCAATTGTGGCACAGAGTTGGAGGTCGTTCTCACTGGCGTCGGACGCCTTGTGATGGGTTTCGGGTGAGTCGGGCGGTGTGGGGACAGCCGTATGCGGTTCGTGAGAGTCGGTGCGGTCGCCGCCACTGGACTCCCCCTCGTCCTCCTCGGCCGAGTGCTGGGGTTTGTCGTTGGGTCCGCATTCCATCAGTTCTTGTTCGGCCTTCTCGGGGTCGTGAATGGCGACGCACAGGGAGTAGTCCATAATGTTCTTGCGGACGAGGAAAGCCGTGTCCGCGTCAAGCATTTCCAAGAACTTGAGTTTTCGTTCTTCAGTCATCGATATGCGAACGCCATCGCGAGTGAAGTCATTGTCTTTGAAGACGGGGTTGTCTCTCCCGCGCTCCTTCTCCGAGGCCTCCCTGTCCACTGTCGAGCCCTTGAGGTCGTATTTGCGGTGAATGTTGAGCGCAGACGAGCAGATGTTCCGCATCACACAGACGTAGGTCTCCGTCCCCTCGACGGTCAACCTATACATTCCCAGGTATTGCGGAAGCAATGTCTTCCCGTGCCGTTCGACTATATACGGGTGATATTCCTTCAACAAGTGGTGCATCGACTCGACCTCATCGCTGGTGAGGGTCTTGAGGACGAAGAGGTGGTCGTATGACTCGTAGAACTTAGCGCCGGAGCGACCGCCGCCCGACTGCACCGTCGGCTGGTGTTTGGTCAGCGAATTGACGTAATCGATGTCTTCGATTTGGAAGCGCTCGCGCAGGTTCTGAAAGACGAGGGGACAGTACTCCTTGACCTTGAAATGGGACGGCATGTTCTCCTTATTGAACGAGTGGTTATCGACTTTGACTTTCGTGAACGCCTTGAAGTCGTCGGGCATTAGGACTACAGGTATGTTGACGTGAGTTAACTCATTGATGGTGTGGTTGACGCCCCACATCAGCACCGAGAGGAGGGGCTCCGACGCCCGGAACAGCTTCGCCTTCTGGTGCTTAGGCTTAAACCGTTTGGTTTTGGTCTTCAAGGGCTTAAACGACGACTGATTCGAAAACGACATTTCAATCGCTTTTACGACTATTACTGAATACGTGAATACGCTTTCAATTGAGTATTCAATTCAACGCCAATTCAACTGACGTTCAGACCATTCAGTGCAGGAATTCCTTCACTTTTTGTCGTCTCTCTTGTCGTCAAAATTAAAGTTCAAATGAATTGAAAAAATATAAATAATTAAACATTTGTTTCGATTGATCGCTATTTCCACAAATCTGTCAACACTTCAACACTTTTGGTGTTCTTTCGTTTCAAACACTTTTACTTTGGGTTCAAATCATATGATATTTGAGTCAAACAATTGCTTTTGATTTGTAGTCAAGAGATAGAGATTCGTTCAAATCGTTTAAATGTTATTTAAATAAAAATGTTTTGCTTTTCGACCGAAAACTCATTTTCATATCAATTCAATTCAATTATATTTTTGTCGATATTTTGATAACAATTTATTGTTGAAAATGACTGATAAGGGATATATATAATTGTTTAATATATTAATTGCAAACTTTAATTGTACTCTAATTAACACAATGTCTAATCACAATAATATAGAAATGATTGAAATATAAGTCAATTAAATAAAATTAATATTTATTTTTTGATGCATTTTCTGCACAAATACTCCAATAATCGAAAGCTTAGATTTGAAGGCGAGTATCAACACTCAGGGCGATCGACGCTAGCGGGGGCACTTGATTCGTCGCGGAACCGCTTTCCCGTCGATATGACCGCTGGCGTTGTCTCTTAACTGACAACGGAAGGCGCGCTGTCAGGTCAGGCGCCGGGTTGAGGCCTTCTGAAGGCGACAACACAGCTGATGGATGAGCGGAAGGACTTACGTTTTCGACGACACTTCGATTATCAGGACTGACACCACTGTACTTCAGGCCCAGTACAGACACCAGATCGACGGGTTCGGCGAACAGACGACGGAATATACTTAACCTTTGATTGTATAACCGATTATCACTTCGAGCGACAAAATAAAACTGCGATTAAAATAATTGTTTAAAATGTTTATTGAATTTCCGTCGAAATAATTGAAATAATTTAGTTTTTCTTTAAATTCACAAATAAAACGAAATCAATGAATGATTGACTAAAAACTGTTTAAAACGAC
>JAQIYC010000237.1:0-16475 GCA_034699545.1 Porobelba spinosa
ATATTGAGATATATATAAAGAGAGAGAGATTAGAGAGATTAGAGAGAAGAGAGAGAGAGAGAGAGAGAGAGAGAGAGAGAGAGAGAGAAGGGTGAGGCCGGCTATAAATTTGTTACATTTTAGCCTAAATTGGTTCTGAATAGGGTGGGCAGAACTCTAGGCAGAAATCTGGCTGTAATTGAGTGAGAATTAGACCTATATTATTGCCAACCCCTAACATGACCCCAGGATTTTGACCAAGATTTTTCAACCCCTCCATACTTCGAAGTCCATCTATATTCCTGATTTTTAATAGAATTTTGTTTTTTAATTACATTTGCAATTAATTAATATTTTTATTTTATGTCAAAACAAATTATCTTAAATTATGCAGAGCATCAAAAATAAATAAAATATTACAATTTAGTTTTCAATGAAAACTTTTCATTTTAAAATTAGATTAAAATACTAAACTTGTACAAGCTTATATGAGTTTGTATAACATCATTAATCATTTATTTTGTTGATTGAATTTAATTGAATGAATTTTCTAAACCATAACTCGCACTGAAGTAGTGTTTGGATTGAATGTAAAAAAGTAATAATTAATTGATTGAAATATCATTGAATTGATAGCGTATTCAATCCGGTGTTGGGACTGTAACTCATTGATCAACGACGGATGTAACGACCCCTTCCGACCCGACGATTTTGATTTGGCCGATTGCACCCAGAAATTCCTTCCACGCTACCCCAACCAAAAGGGTACTATTTGCCGCAAAATCATACAAAAAGGTTTGCATTTTATTTGAATTTTTGAATTTTGATGAATCGATTCAATTGATTGTACTCTGCAGTGAACGACGAGTACCGAACGATCCGGGGCTGCGGTTACCTCAACGATGAGGGAACGGTACTAAAGCCAACCGAAAAGCTGAGCGGGGAGTGCATCAAAAGGGCGGGTACTTTCTCGGTCTTAGTCTCCTACTGCTCCTGCAATGGCGACGACGGCTGTAATCATTCAACTAATCTGATCGTCGGCTCTATTACTCTTATAATTCCTATTGTTTTAATAATCGCTAATATTTTATAAATTTAATTTCGATTTAGACTTATTTCCGGTTATTCTTTTTTACATTCTTTACATTCTTTACATTCCATTTCGCAATTTATTATTTATCTCTTTTTCTTAATTATATTGATTTGAATGACACGATCACTGACTCTACACATGAACACAATTCCCAATCAAATAACGAAAAGACATTTGTTGTACATATTATGTCATTCGTAGGCATAGTATCGGCAAAAATGCCATTAATTCTCACTTACATTGTCTGACGACTCACAGACTGCTCACTATTACTGTATAACAATTATTTTTTGTTGATTTTATATTTTGTTTAATATTTTATGTTTAGCCTTGTTTGCTTTTTATAGTGTAAATAGTAATTGCATTAAATGTAAGTTTGTTTGAGTTTTGGTCACATAAACCAGGTTTTCGATAGACTAGTCCGATGTGTCTCACGTTTTGTGAAAACTTCCAAATAATATGATATTTAGATAATATTTGAATTCAAAACAATTAAATATATTTTAGAAGTATTGTTAAGTTATATACAAAGATTCGATTAATTTAGATATCCTATGCTTTTACAAACAATTTATCAAAAAAAAAACTCTTAAAAGCATAACTTCAGACAAGTTTTGAATAAAGTATTTCCTATTTTGTGAATAAAAAGGTTACGAAACGTCAATCTATTCGCTCACAACAGCTATAAAATGTGAAATTTTGATTCAAAATCGATATAAAGTTTTTGTGATTTATTATTAATGTATAACAGAATCTCAAATCGAATTATTGATTGGATTTGATTCGTCCAAACGATATATTTATCAAAAATTGTCTGAAATTTATATATATTTTAAATAATATCTATAAGAATATATATTTAAAGCTAATGTAAACATATTATCGTTAATACGAGTCATATCTCAAAGCCATAACTGAATAAAAACTTATTAATTGCTAATTAAAAAGTTTTAATTCCATTGATATACTTAAGTGTTTGATAATATGTATGCATTCAATATAGACTATGTATACACCAAATAAGACTATATATACAGTATATACACAACAAATATCTATTAATATAATTATAATCGATTATAAATACATTAATGTCTTGAGAAGCCATCACTACTTAAGTAAAAGCGATAACACAATACATGACATAATTTAAAGTAAATACAAGTAATTCACACTTTATTTCATTTCTAACTCAAAGTTTGACACATATTCTCAACGTATATATTGTAGTCATTTCTCAATCGATTTCACAATAAAATTCTCATTAATTCTCAACTTTTTAATTCATTCGACAAAGTATTGATTGATTGGTATTTTCATATCTATTAGAATATTTAAATTTTGTTAATTATTTTGGCTAAATAACTAACACTGTTCAATTTATTGATTATGGGTGAGAATTTATTACATTTTATCATGGTGCATTCTGAAATTACAGAGATGTTAACTTAACTAAATATAACTTTATTTAGTTAAAACAAAACTACTGTACTAGCTTAACTTTATATATCTTAAACTAGCAATTTCTTATTAGATTATTTTGTGGATTTTTTAAATAATTAATTAAAGCTAATAAAAATATTTCATCTTGTTAAGTTATAAAAACGTATAATTGTATTACAATTGTATAATATAAAGCATAAAATTGATTAAATTGAAGAGAATTCGAGCAAATCTTATAATACCTGTAATGAGAAAAGCAGTAAAAGATTACAATATTTGTGCGAAACGTCACCAAAAGCGCCGACTGTTTGCACTTTACATAAGCAGTCGTTCAAAACAAATGAGTCGTCAAACAGACCATCAGTTTTGCCTAAACTTGACTTTTTGTTGTTTTTCGATTAAATCATTAATTTTATATTTAATTAATATTTGGGACCAAATAATGTCAACCCTTTTGTGATAATTTTTTAAAATTTATTAATAATTTAATAGAAATAATAAATTAGAATCGAATTGAATCGAAATGAGTATTGAATTGGGATTTACTTTAAATGACATAAAGTATTATCTGCTGTCAAACGGCGGAAGAGTTGAATACCACGAGTTGGTCAAGAGTTTCAGACATTTCCTTTCGGACCCAAACACACAAAGTATTCCATTTATTGATTCAATTGTTTTGACATTTAATTAATTGAAGTCTTAATTGCGTTTTGAGTTGAGGCCCGAAATGCGTTCAAAGATTATGTCAACCGTTTGGCCACTGTTTCCACTCATCAGGTATTCATCACTTGTTTTGCCATTAATTTAATTAATATTTTGATTATTTATTTTAATCGAATAATAGAATACAAAGTATTTGGTTTTGAGGCCAGAATTCTTGGATCAAATGCAAGAAAATGTGCCGAAAGTGACGCCAATTGAAGACAATTTACTTAAGAAAACGGAATCATTGAATAGAGTGGGTCTGCCGTTGGTTATGGAACCGCCGATTGGTTTGCCTTTAGTGGAGAATCGGCGCAAACATCAGTCGAACCACGAAATGCGGTCAAACGAATCGGTGCTTCAATTGGTGCGCCAGAGGTCGGAGTCGAGCGGCGCTCAGTTCCCGATGAGTCCGAGCCGTCAATTGAGTTTCAGTCACCACTACAGCGACGGAACTGATGTTCCGCCACAACCGCCCCCTCGGAGGCGGAACAGCGCCGCCGGCGCTAAGACTAAGCTCGAGCTCAAACTCAATGGAGAGAAGGTTTGGATTCCTTTTCTTTTAAATTAAAAATACATTAATTTTTTAATTAATTTAATTACTTTTTAAATACCTATTTATTTGTGTTGTTTTCAAATAATTTCAATGACTTTTCATTTATCAAACATTTTAATAGTTATTAAATTGAGTTCCGGTTGAGTCGACATTAGTTGAAATTTTGTTGAAACGATTGACGCAATGATTGGACAAAATCCAAAAATATTTACCCAAAAAGTCTTAATTAAACCAATTATTGCATTGAAAGACAAAAAAAGACTAAAATTTGAAAACTAAGAGATTTGTAGAATTGATATAAATAGAGAAATTGTTCCACTTTTTACAAATTGAATCGCTATTTCCTACCAGTGCTGACACAGTGACACCAGATGTATAACGAATAGATGGGTTGATTCAGTTGTGGTTGAGTTGAGTGTTGATGTGTTTTACTGTTAGTGGAGTCGCCGTTCGCTCTGTTCTCTCATGTGTTTCCAAACTAATTGCGCAAAACATCTGCACTTAAAACAAATGTCATTTAATTGAATAGAATTTTTGTAATACTATTGTTGTCTCTAATTGAATGAAAACTTACTCAATAGAAATCTCCTCCCATTCCTCCCATTCCTATCCGTCCTCTCCTTTCTATCTATTTTAATAGAATTGAATTTCCATTTGATCTCTATTTCCATAAGTATTCAGTGAATGTAAAACTGATTTCCTTTCCGTTATTATTGTTTAATATAATTATCGCTCAAAACGTGTTTCGCTTTCAGACGAAACGACTATTTCTTATCTAATTCTAGTATTCATTAAATGATTTGATTTCCTTATATTCAAACTCTTAGTATTCATCGGAGAATCCAATCGACTCTCCGTCGCATCAAATCGAGAAACTAAAGGAAATTCATGAGTTGTCGACCAAAACCCCGGGTCGTGTCAAAGAACGCGCGCAAAAGATCGATAAAATGGCATCTCTTACAGAACTGAAGCCTCCCATGCCTTCCAACAACGCAACCACTCCCACCGGCCGACCCAAGTCTAGGACCGGCACTTTCAGAGAGTCCGAAGAGACTGACTCGGGTTCGGTGCAGACTCTCGACCCGTTGAGGAGGAAATGGATTATCTCTGCCTCTAATTGTGATTATAATTCATTGGTTTTGTGTCTCAAAGAAGAGCCAAAACTGAGTGCATATAAAGACTTCACTAACGGCTATACAGCTCTGCACTGGGCGGCCAAGTTTGCCAAACCAGAGATCGTCAAATTGATTGCCGGCACGTATGGGGTCAGCCCTAACCTCAAGACCCACGGGGGCTATACTCCACTCCATTTGGCAGCTATTCATAAAAACGAACTAATTATGGAATTACTTGTTAAGACTTATCGTATGTTTTGTTTGATTTGAGTTTTTAACCATTTCTGACGAACTCTCCCAAACAGAAGCCGATCCCAACATTCGGGACAATAGCGGCAAAAAGCCGGCGCAGTATCTGAGCCATAGGTCCAATACGAAGAAGGCTTTGGGAAAGCATACGAATGGGTTGATTGCGACTCAACGTAAGGCAGATCTCTATAACGGAAGCAAACTTTCCTCTGAAACCACTAATTCTTGCGCTACTTCTGCTAACTTTGGGCCGAATATACGGCAAAAGGTTTCTCATCACTCAATGCTCGTAAGGGGTGCTAAACATAGGCGCAAACGAAAGACCGAATCCTTTAACCAGCACTGACTCACTTTACTAACTCTCCATTCATTCCTCCATTCAATCCATTGTTTTATTATTCGCTTTATTTTATAAATTCCTTTTATTTTCGTTTTAATTATTAATAAATTATTATTTGTTTTAATTAATTGTCGTTTTTATTATTTTGCGTTCAATTTGTTTGTCATTCATAGCACACAATAATTTTGGTCCAAATCTTAATCATAAATCGATTGCAGGTTTAGTTCGCTTTTGATTTCAATTCTATGATTTGAAAATGTTTTTGAATTAAAATACTTTTGACATATGTTTAGCCCGAATATCAAGCGAGTCGTCGACGAGTTTCATACGAATCGGGAGTTTGAAGGCCGCGTCGAAAGTCAAAAAGATTACCGGAATTGGACCCAAGAGTTGGGGTTCAGTCGAAAGCATTTCCGAAAATGTATTTCATTTAGTCTTAAATTCTTATGTTTTAATGATTTGAAAATTGATTTTATTTTTTCCAATTCATAGAATATAAGCAAAAAATCAAAAAAGAATAAAAAGAATTCGAAAAGATTTCCGACACCCGAGCGAAGGGACAGCGACTCCGACAGCGCTTATGGTTTCCATTGATTCGTAATTTGTTTTTATTTATTTGAAAACCAATTGACGACTACTTATCAAAAACGAAGAGTTCGATCAGCTCTTGACTTATTGTTTTTGAGCGAACACTCAATTAATTCAATAAAACGCACAAAAAGTCGTTTAGAGATTAAACGAATTGAAATTCAATCAAAAATTATCTACAATTTTATGCAATTATTTTAAATCAAATATTATTTATAAAGTTTGTGATCTCTCTGTTCTGTATTTGTATTATACACTTATTTATATATTAACTCTAAATAGTATTTAATAATTATTTATATATTTAATGTAAAAATGAATCTAAAAAATAATTTTATATAAGTTTTTATACATTTTATCAATTTATATCTTAAATGCAAATAAAAGTCTAACAAATGTTGAAATAATAAAGACATTCCATTAAAGCAAATGATGTTCCGCTCAATAAATTCTAATCCCATATCATATTTGTCTCATCTATTATATCAAAATTCAAGTTCTCTTCGCATTAATCGTTGTTTTATTTATTCTTATGACTCTATTTGCGTCTCCGATGTCATTCACTAATTAAACCAAAAAATTAGAACTCATTTGCAATACAAACAGAATTCTAATTCAAAATTAGGTTTTTATACCAAAAAAAACATATTTTTTTATTTCGAATTCGGAATTGAATTTTCACTCAATTTTTAGAATATATTTCGAAACTATATTAAAAAAACATCTGAAATCGAAAGTTTTGAACCAATGTTTGCTAAATAAGCCTTCAATGCAAACACATTCGCAAATCAATTCATCAAAACTCTAGAATATTTACAAATATTTTAATTCTAGTATTTTTTCATTCGATGACTCATAAGTTATTTACTTTTTTGCATTAATTTTTTTAAAAAAGAAGTTTTATATAAAAAATGATAAAAACATGTTAAGAGAAAATTAGTCGCAAAACAGAAAACAGATATAATTTTCTATAAATATCGGTATTTATAAAGGATTTGATTCGATATTTGAAGTCTAGTCTTATTTTTGTTACTATTTTTCAGCGAAATCTCATTTACTCTACACTTAGTTTAAAATCGATTCTCTATTTTTAGAACAAGAATTTGTCAGAATTTCGCAGTCATTCACAAAACTGAGGCCTAAACAGAGCTAATAATCGTTTGGTTTAGGTTTGGAGAGAATAATCATATTTCACAGAAATGAACAAATATTTTGTTTAAAAAATGTATTAGTCTTTTAATAGTCATTCAATCAACAAAAAAATCTTTAAAATTTTCAAAATCTTTTTTTATATTTTTAATATACGGTATATATAAAATCATAAATTATAATAAAAACTAAAACGTTTGAAAAAAATAATAATAAATCATTTTTTGTCAATAAAATAGTTAAAAGAAAATTTAAAAAATTCTAACAAATAAATTATTTGAATTGCTCTCAAATAAAAGTAATTTATATATTACTAAAAAATTGATCAAATTTTTTCTACAGAGACAACAGTTATTAAACAAATCAAAAATTATAATTAATATAAAGTGATAATTAAAACATCGGAATATAAATCGTTTTTTATTTTTTACTAAAAAATCTTAAGAGAGCGACAAAAAAATTTAATTTAATTAAAACTAAAATTATTATTTGTTTTTCTTTAAACTACATTATATATAAATTTTAGCCAAATTTCAACATTCAATTGAATCCTATTTTAATATATCGAGTGTTTGACCAGAACTGTATTCAAAGTAATGGATTAGATGTGAGAAAACATATGAAAAAATTAAAAATTAGCAAAAATATTGCAAAAAAGGATTAAAATTCAAAATAATTATTACATGAAAACGATGGGTAAAGTCCGCTCTCTTTGCACTGTTGTCTACAATATATTTATTATAATAAAACATAAAAATTTATTTAATTATTTAACTGTTACTCAACGGCGCGGGTAATGACTGAACGGTTATAATAATTAATTATAACACACGAAAGAAATAATTAATTAAAAACAAACAAAAGTAATAAATTGTAATAAAATTTGTTTTTAGTTAATAACTCGAAGACAATGTTCTTGAGGAAGAATAGGCTTCACTTTTTTCGCATTGATTTTCAGTTTTAGTGTTTAGTTCATTGACCAGATCTAAGTTCAAAGGGTTTTTCAAGTTTTCAATTGTTTTTTCTTTACACAACAAATACATAAAAAGAGGAGAAAAATCTAAATACAAAAACTGTACTTAAATGTCAACTTTTTTGCGTTTAAATTATTTTCGTTTCAAAACTCATATTCCAAGACATCATTCGTTCGGAAAAATTGTTGAAACCGTAGAATTAGCGATGAATTTATGGATAATAAGTCTCAAATGTTTTTTTGTAATTCGCAATCCGTTCGTAAAATTCAGCGGAAAAACCATAACAACAGTACTTCTTAAGTAAATAATATATTAATAATAAATTATTAGACAAAGTGAGAGCTAACGGCAAACCAATTAATTACGCGATTAATAAAATTGATTCACTTTTTGTTGTTTAAAAAACTTAATTATTTTTGTTGTTTCGAAGAATTAATTTAAAAAACACTGAAAACAGATATTATTTGAATTATTTATTGAGAGAATTGGGTTAACGGCATAACGAGTGTTGAACTGATGAGTGATTGAGAGATAATAATGAAAAACGTGAAGAATAACTGCCATTAAAATCAATTATTTGTGGAATCACTTAAATATCATATAAATCACAACACAAACAATTGTAGCAAATATTTTGGTTGTAATCAATAATTACTATTTGTTTTGTATATCAAATCAATCAATAGTTTCTTTTTCTGTTATCTTCTTCTTCTGTAGATCTCTTCCAAACCGATTATGTCTTCGACGGCGAAGACTCAGAGAATAAATGATTAAATTTTTGCGCCAATAATATGCAATAAACAATATCTTCAAATAATTTCATTTTTGTTATTAAATTTGTTTTAATTCATTGCCAATTAAATACAAAACCAAACAATTAATACTGAATTGAACCGAAGACTGAAGACTGACTGCAAGTAAAACAATTCGCGTTTCGATTATTAATTTGCGTTTTTTGTAATTAGTTTATCCGAAACTAAAACCAGATTTTCTATGAAACTGATGTGCGTTTGCATGAAATTCGACAGAAAAATACATTCAGTTTGTGTTGAACTGCGAAACCATTTGATTTGCTTTTGTTTTGCGTTTGTTTTGCTTTCTCTTCAAATTAATTAGAAATCATAATTCAATTCAAATTCTGAGCACGACTTACAAGAATTTCTCGATTTTTCAATATTCAAAAAATGAGTTGCATTTGATTTAATGGACTTCAAAATTCTTGATTAGGCAGAGAGTGGTTGGCAGAAGATGTGTGTGTTTTGTGACCATTCGATGCGTTTGCGATGAGTCAGTGATTCAAAACATTTCATTTACGGAACAAAAAACAAATTCTTATTTTTATTTCATTTGTTGTTGTTTTCGGCGTTTTATTTGTTGTGGAATTGTTGCTGTGTTTTGGTTTCAACGCTTGGCCTCCAATGGCTTTCAATCAAATCGACAAAACGAGTCGAAACACTGTTCGGCGTTTCGGTCGTCAAAACAATTGAAAGGTTTTGTCGGCGTTTAGAAAGTCTGTTGTTTTGGGCGAAAGTCAGTTGTTTTGAAAACTTATGAAAACCTAATTATGTTTAAATCGTTTGTTTGCACCGAAATCACAATAACTCATATTGTCGTAAATGCATTCTTTGAATTATATCCCGACAGTCGTTGAACACACGTCTGATGTTCTCCGTGTCGACCGCACACGTGAAGTGCGGATAACAGTAATGCTTTCCATCACCACTGGCTGTACTGATTCGCTACACATCCACAACAAACAGACAAAACAGACAAAACAGACAAAGCATACAATCAGTCATTGAATCGATCGAATCAATCGCGAGAGGGATAGAGGGATAGGGATGTCATGACATACCAGGAACTCGTCTCTAATAAAATACTTGGCTCTAACGAAATCTGGATCTTCTCCCGGATCGAAAACCGCTGTTAAGATTAGCATTTCAGTCAAAATGAGTTAATCAAAAGTTAAATTACATTTTTAAACTAAATTAAGAAATTGTCTAAAAATAATAAAAAATGACAACATTTTAGTCGCAAAATATGAGACGATTTGTTAACAAACATCTAAACAGAATTGGCACAGGAGTTGGCACTAACCGTCTGGAGGTGTCTGGTAGTGAGCGAATTCAGGAAAATAATCTTCTATTTTAGACTTTCCTGCCTTTACTTTTTCAGCTAAGAGGTCCTGTTTATTCAGAAATAATATTACGGATATAGTCCTTAACCACCTGTCGGCGCAACACAACAACAATTAGTACTCTTTTCCAAAACAAATTGCATTTTAATTAAACGATTTGTTTGTTTTCTTAACAACTCTTTCAATGATTAAACAGAAATCAATTCGATTGACATTCAGAGCAATAGAGTTGTAATTAAGAAACAAACAAATGGTTCGAAAGGGCGGAGAAGAGGGAAAGACAGGGAAGACATACCTATTATTCCATATACTTTTGAAGAGATCAAGTGATTCGCGCAACCGATTCTGATTGGGATCTTCGCGAAGCACCATATTATATGAGCTACAGGCGGTCACGAATATAATGGCAGTCACGTCATTGAAACACTGGATCCATTTGCGCCTCTCGTCTCTCTGTCCGCCCACATCGAACATACTGTCGGTGCGAACACACAAACAATTAATAACTAAAGCATTAGTTCTGTGCAGTCACTGTGCAGTCACTCAAACGCACTGGAAGTTCACTTTTTCCACTTGGAATTTGGTTTCGAATATTCCTGAGGTTAAGACACGACATCTCAAGATATCCTGTTCTGATGGCGTGTAATCAGGCTTTTTGACGATATGGACCCGATCTAAAAAACTGTGACACAAGTGCACGGGTTGTTAGTTTAGCCGTTAGGGACCGAATGTTGGCAATACTCACTATTTTGCACAATCTATTAACTGGTATTCATTCGATCGTTCGAATGCTAAGAGAACTCCCCTATCGTTCCAAAGCGTTTCCGTGTGTTCATAGAATTCCTTCAAAACAAACAAAACGTTTAGTTTACAAATACTTAATAGTAGTTAAAGTGAGAGAAAAAGTAAGAATTTAGAGTAAAATGAAATAATGTTTATAATTATAGTCTAAGTGTTGAGTATTTATTGATAGTTTAATTTCCGAAAGTTTTGCCAAAACATTCATTCATTCGAAGCTATTCTTGAATTGATTTATTAACGCGAATAGAAAGTAAAGCTCTCTCTCAGTGCTCTCAGTCTGGTTGGGCTGAGCGCCAGTTCAAAGACTACTGACGACTCAGTCGGTAGAAGTGATATCAAAATATAGAACCAAATCATCAGAACTTTACTAAAAATAAACTAAATTTATATATATATAGACATAAAACTCGAATCGTATTTAGTGTCGAAAAACTTGAAAATAAATCAAAACAAACAATAATTTTACAACATTTCAACTTTCGAGTGATTAAACGTTTCGAATAACCAGTAAAACAATTAAACATTATATCAATCAATAAAATGAACGCTTTATTAATTTGACAATTATTTCCTTTTTATAAATTAATTTCTATTTTATCTACTTTTGGATAAACTATTTATTTATTTATAGAATAAACAAATGTTTGGCAAAAATGATTTAACAGTTTATTCTGACTAACATATCAATCAATTCAATGTCATTCGATGTAATAATTTCTCAATAATTTATTTAATAATTCAGTCAAAACTTTTTGCACTTTTTATATTAATTTTAATCATTCAATCTCTCAGATAACGTGACAAAACGATTCGAGTTCTCCGAAAATGTTTTTCAGTTTTTAATTATTCGAATTAATTCGAAGAGAAAATGACTAAAAACTTGATTTAAGTAAAAATAGTGAATGTCTTCACTCATTATGTTTTACATACTTTTGAAGGTAACGGCTCTCGTATGCAATTCAACTCAATTCCAAATCAATTTATAATTTATTTATTAATTTATATATTTTTAAAAATCTAAGCTTAAGCCCAAAGGCATGTGTTTTAGACGCAAATAAATATATAAATTAGAGCAGAGTTTTAGTGAAGATAAGAGACAAATAATAAATCAAAAAATTAATATAAAAAAAGTTTTTATTAAATGAGGAAATACTCGAAACACTTACAGTCGGATAATCAAAGTCAGGATTACTCGCGACGTCTTGTATATAGTCGACTCGGTATTGATTTTCTTGCTTTTCCAACTGCACGGGAGGCACCAAAGTGCTCATCGCACCGGTAATTGTCTGTTGAGAGACAATCAGAGCAACAATTAGCAAAAGGGTTTGAAATGAAAAGTTGTTTTGTTTTTGGAAATGTGTATAAACTTGAAAAACGAACCAGAATTGCATCCCTAATGTTCTTCTTTATGTCTTCTATTTTCTGTCGTTTTTCGCTTTGGATTTAAGGATAAAGTTATTACAATTTCTAATCGATTTTATTTTTTATTTAACTAATTATTTCTACTAATAAAAAGTTTATTAATATAACTGTTGAACAAGTTTTTGAAGAAAAAGAGAGAAAAAGCTATAAAACTATAAATAAAATTCAAATTTCAAAAATTAACTTTTTTTTTATTTATTTACAACTTTTCATTCATTTAATATGAAATAAGACTTAAGTTTTTATTTTTCCATATCTTAAGCGCTAAGTATTATAATAACATAAATTCGATAAAAACTAAATAAATAATCGCTTTTATCATTCGATCAGATCTACACTTAAGCCAATTCTACAATTGAATCAAAGCCTCGATTCAAGCCTTGGTTACAGTTTAATGTCTATCAGAATAAGGATTCGTTTGTTTCAGAATCCGGTTATTACTATCAAAATAAATATTTATTAAAATAAAAAATCTAATAAATTATCGGAAAATTTTCTAATTTACAAAATTTCAAACACATTATCAATTAGTAAACAAAAAATAATTTCCAAACCAATCAACAAAGCAATGAATAGTTTGCAAAAAGAAGACCAGAATTTCCAGAAAAGAACTAAAGTCTGAAAACTATTAAACTTTTAGTCAATAATTTCATTCTAATTGTTAAGAATTGCTTATAATTGGAATTAAGAGCAAAATCAACGACTGTTTGCTTATAATACTTTAGTAACTAAGAAGAGAATAACGGAATAAAAATTTTATAAATATTTATATATAAAATATTATGTATTTATGAACTAAAAGTTATATCACTTTTATAGTTATAACTACTTTTATGGTAACGAATCATATTTTTTTCGCTTAAATATTATACTAAATGATTGAATGCAAAAAAATCAGATCTTATTTTGTGCTAACACTTCAAAAATAGACTCGAAATGAGTTTCAAATTAAATAAATAATTAATTATAGAAAAACTCTGTACAGACTCTGCGCTATAATTAAATGTCGTTTTATTTGGCGAATGATATAAACATTAAATAAAAGCAAATTGAATACAATTAGAGGTTTTCATTAAAAAAATTAATAATAAATAATATTTTTAAAATCCGTTCTTAGAGTTCAGTCGTTTAAATGACAAGAATTGTAATCAATTAAGAGATGAAAAATTGGAGAAAATTTATTTTGAAAAAAAGTTTCAATCATTTGATTGATTAAAAAATGCAAATCAAGTGAATTAAATCTTACTCTTCACTGAATCCATTGACATGTAATATACGCATCTGTTTAACGATTGTACTCTTTCCGGACTCACCCGCACCTGATATACACGTTATAATGCATTTGGGATTAGAATTACAATTAGTTTTCAATTGCTATTAATGTCACTAAAAATTAGAGCAAAACTAAATACAAATATTTAAACTAAACGACAATTAATGGCAGACATAACGGGCCGACAAAAGGTACGGGAGGTTTGGAGACTAGTTGGGACGTGATTATGGGGTGATTGAGGAGTTGGGAGGAACTGGTAAGTCATACCGAGCAGAAGTAACCGATGAGTGGCTCTATAGATCTGTTTGTCTTTTTGAATCTGCTTTTCAATGCGTTTGTTGGCCTCTTTGCGTCGCTTGTCTTCCTCCGCGTCGTTCTTCGAAGCAGATCCGCCGAAACATCCCATCATTACATTCGCCAATAGAGACGGTCTTCGATCCGCTTCACTCTCTTGTGATTCCAGTTTTAGTCAGATTTGAGACAAATCTCTCGATTCACTAAACTTTCGATTGGATTTCGATTCGGATTTAACTCTTATTTTGATTTCCGTTTCGCAACAAAAACCAAATAAATTAGAAAAACACAAAAATAGGAAACAATTCGTTGATTACTAAACAATCGCTTCAATTGAGGTATTCGTCGATAACAAACCGAAACTTAAACTAAACTCAAATCTAAATTAAACACAATTTTCACCAAAATATCGATTCAATTAATGGCAGAAATAATCGATAAATAATCGGAAAATAAATTTCAAAAACAATTGAATAATTGAACCGAAAGTCGAATCAACTGGAGTTCGAATGGCTTCGAGAACTGACTTCGATATGAGTTCGGAATCAAATTTGCAATCAATTGAGTGTCGATTCAGTGATTCAGTGCTCGAGTGGTTGAGTCTAACACTCAGTGTCTGATTGAGACCTCATTTGAGACCAATTAGAGGCCAATCACTGTTTGGCGAACACCTCAACACCTATTGTCTTCACTCTCGGCGCAGATCATCGGCGGCGGTGAGGGTTGGCGTGAGTGGATCGCAGGTCTGATCCAAGCATTTGATGCATATTTAAAAGGCGGTAAACAAATGGTTAAGAGAAGAGTGAGAAGTGTTTGGATTTAAACTGAAAATCCATTCATTCATACATTCAGTCATTCATTGCTTTCATTGCATTCATTGCGTTCGCCATTAGAGACATATTCTGTGCAGAACTCTCGCATTCACTGCCTATCGGTTCACACCATTCCCGGGCAGCGCCATCTGCCCACTACACCCACAACCAACACTACCACCACTACCACCACTGCTGTTTGGCACCCAACCACTCGCTCACCATCTATTCACCAAGCTAGATTCTCTTTCAATTTTTGAATTACTTTATATTCAAAACTTATTATTAATTTATATTAACACAAATTAAAGTTGTTTTTAAGAATTATTAGTGAAAACCGATAACTGATAACTGGGTTTTCGACTTTTATTGCTTTTGTTTAGATAAGAAATTTTAATTTATTTTTATTGGTTATTAAAAAAGTTTTAAAAGCAATAAATGGTTGAAATGGAGTTTATTTACAGGAATTTTGGATAAATTATAGAATTTTGGACATATATTACGAAACAACACATTCACTCACACACTCACACCAACTCTGGACTAACTAAAGACTGCGCCCGACATCCGGAGTCACTGCATGTTATGTCCGCTTATTTTCGGCTTATTTTTATTTTTAACGAATCAATGAAAAAGTACTTATTTTTGGGTTTCTTTGATTTTATGCTTTTTTTTAACGACTTCTTTACTGAGTTCCCAATACTGGCAAACAATCGACTCTTCAATGCAATCAATCCGAAAGACAAACATTTGACGAACAGTTGTCTCAACCGAACGAAAACTCCAGAAGCGGTAGAGCTTTGGTCCCAAACGGCAATCCATTCGTTTCGTCCACTTTTCGGAATAAAAGTTCGCCGAATGTGACGAAAGTGACTGAAGACGTCGTAATCGTTCAAAACACATCAGAAGTAGGGATGTGCAGGAGGGTGGGGGGGGGGTCTGGCAAAATGCCCGTAGAGACGAAAAATTCTCACAATACCCCCAGACGCGAAAAATCAGGTACCCCTCAAATTATTTTTATGGTTTTTTCCCGAAAAATAGTGTATTTCTGGAAACTTCCGGAAAATTAATGTAATTTCGGGGGTTTTCTTTAAAATAACGTAATTTATGACCAAATTGTAATTAAATCCATTAAATTAACTAAATTTCAGTTAAATTCTGTTAAATTTAGCCCCAATTTAGGGTCAAAATTGCAAACAGCGTTTAAAACGCGTTTCGGCAAAATAACGACTTTGAAAAAACCTTATTCTAGAACCCCGGGCAAAAATCTGCCATTTTCCTACCCCCTGAACCCCCTGGCTGATGGACCTTGCTCATCCCTACATTATAAGACTTTGATAATGCTAAGTGGCTTCCAGGAGCCACTTTTTATTTAACCTTGTAAATTTTTACTCATTTGAAAAATTAGTTCAATATTAAGCTTTTCATTCATTTATTAAGTTATAAAAAACAGTAGAATAGGTGTTTCGAGTTTAATATTCACAAATAGATTAAACGTAAAAACTTAAATAACTTATTAATTATACATTTAAATACAAAACTTAGATT
>JAQIYC010000238.1:0-16471 GCA_034699545.1 Porobelba spinosa
AATTTATTCAAATCCGTTAATTTCAATTAAATCAAGCAATTTCTCAGATTATACCGGTAACTTTTTAAAAATCATTAATTTTCCAAGTGTAAAAATTTAGATATTAAATTAAATCAAAATTTAAATTGTTTAAAAATTTGTAAACACAAATTTGTTAAAATGTTTTTAATGAGGTTCAACAAAATTCCACAAGATTCTATTAATAAAAAAAATTGATGACTTACAATTTGTTACTTGTTACTTGTAAGTTACAAACTTGCAACTTGCAAGTTTGATTCTAATATTTCTAAAATACAAACATACGACAGATGTCGCACTAGTAGTGAGCGATTGTCATATTTTGTGTTTAATAAAATATGTTTTGTTTACAAAATGTTTGTGTAATTGCAATTGAATTCATATTTCATAATAAGTTTAAAACAATTCAATTGTATTTTATTTTATGAATCATATATTCAGTTTTAAATTATAATAAATTAATTGTAAATACGTTTTTCCATTTTATTTAATGTTTTATTTACATATAATTTAGTCGACAATAAGAAGACAATAAATAAATAGTTTTTAGTTATGTTTTGCGGAAAAACAAATTAAAAATCATTTTTGACGTAATATTGAATACATTTTTGATAAGAAAACGTAAATTAATTGAAAACCAAAACAAGACTTGATTTGAAGCCTTAAGACAATTGATGTAAAGAAATGCCAATTAAGTCAAACATTTTGAAGAATCTATACATCGCTAAGAGTTTGGAAGAGTTGATCCAAAGAACGGACGACACGGAGAAAATCTCCAGCGCTTCCAATATAAAGAAGTATTGATTACTCATTGATTCGATTAATTGAATGAATAGTTTAACCGATATTTGTGTCACTTATAGTCTTCTCCAAACGACGAGTCGACTCTACGACGAGGCGAAGAAAGCACTCGTGAGTGGCGACGAAGAGCGCTCTTATATTCTCTTTTGCCGATACTTCCAATCAATTAAATTCATCAAATCATCGAATGATTACAAAAAAGATGAGAGATTTTACTCCGAATTGATTGGTTTGAGTAAATTGGCTGAAGTTGTGGACACTTTGGAGGCGTTGTCCACAAGTCTGGAGAAGAGGTATTCGGCGCTCAGAGAGAGTCAGCAATTGAGGGCTAAAGAGATCGCAGATTCAAACGCGAAGACCATTAATGACAACAATATTAGTAATAATTCGAATAACGATTCGATTAAAACAAAAACAATTGATTTGAATGAAAGCTCTTATCCTCTCATCGATTGCCAGACATTAGTCGATAGTTTAGAAAACTCTACAGAAATCACAAAAATCCTGATTTTCGACACTCGAGAGGTTGAAGAATATAGTGATTCACATATCGATAAACTCAAGACAACTGCCGACATAACCATTGCTAACGTTTCCCAAAACTTGTTGACACCCGGACTGACGGCCTCTAAACTGGAACAGGTGTTGCCGTACGGGAACACTAAGGATGCCTTCGATAGGCGAAGACAAATGAATAAAGTGGTTATTGTCGACAAACACTCTTCGGAACTGATTGCCAATACTCCGGCCTTTCATTTGGCGGAAGCGCTTTGGAAGGTATGTATGGGTTTTGGACTTAATTGCAATCATTATATCAATTGTTTCTCACCTTCAGTGGGACTACACGTCTCTGAAAGTCAAAAGCAAACCCTTTCTGCTGAGGGGAGGGTATGAGGAATGGGCGCTCACTTACCCGATGTTCACTTCGAATCCAAATTATGTCTCCAAAGCAAACCATTTGTCGATTAATAGAAAACAAATTGATTTGAGTTTTAATTATGAATTAACTGATTTGGATATCGAACCGAAGAAAGCGAACAATCATGTCGTCAATGGCATCACAAACGGAGACATCTCTGAAGAGTCACAATTAGGCGCATCGGCCGAACAGCCCACTCGTCTCAACGATATATTCCATCCCCGGCCCACCAATACAGCTATTCCCGGCACAGCTCTGCCATTAATTCCCGACCGATCGTCAAAACCGAAAGTACAGAACGAAAGCAATAAAATTATAGACAAGTCATCGGAAGTCGAAGTGAAGGAAGACTTTGAGAAAAGAAAACTTCAAAAACAGAACGAAATATCTGAACAAATGTTGTCTATAGTTAGAGACGAATACAACCAAAGTATTCAAAACTTTAAAAAGGATTTAGAGCTGAAAAACGAAGAGAACGACAATTTGAGGACAACTATACGCAAACTATTGCCCGAAAAGCCTACGAATCAGATCCCGATTGAGTCGAACAATAAAACGATTGAAAAACCAGTGATTGCTATAAATGGAGACATAAATAGTAGCGACAAAAGGAAAGGCATTTCTATGAAAATTGATGAAAAAGGCGACGAAAATAAGGAAAATAATAATGACTTTCATCTGAGAAACAGTGTTTCAATGAATGGCGACATTAGTGATGAACCGCATCCCAAACCCATATCTTCAGCCCCGAAAGGAATGGTTAGATCGGCGAACAGTCTCTCCGTGTCATCAAACCTCTCCCGTTCCCTCTCTTCCCCAAATATCGCGCAGTCATTGGCGAAAGAACTAAATGAAAGACAAATAGAAGAGAGGTTTGAATCGAAGGAGCGGTCGCTAACAAACCCATCCCAACCCCAGTTCGATCGAACACTTAAGCCGACGCTATATTTTCACGACTCGCCGGTCATCGACAACAAACTGCGCGACTTCTGTCCGGTTCACAGCGCCGGCTCATCCATCACTGGCCTTCGGAATCTGGGAAATACCTGTTTTATGAATGCCGTCATTCAGTGTTTGTTGAATACAACTGAGTTCTCGTCGTTCTTCAGCGGAAAGTTTCACATAAATAGAAATTCGAAATTCGGTACAAATGGTGAACTCGTTGTTGAATTGGCGGCTCTTTTCCGGGCTATGGCTTATCCGTCGTCTTATAAATCGATTTCTGCGAAAGACTTCAAACAAGTGGTAAGTAAACACATTCAGGGCTTCATCGGATGTGCCCAACAGGACAGTCACGAGTTTTTGGTCAAACTTTTGGAGAAACTACACGAAGATCTCAACGAATCGACGGCTCGGGATGTGATCGACACATCTGTTTCCGAAGACCTGAGTTTGAACGTCGCGGCCAATAAGTTCTGGAAAGAACATCAAAACAGAAACAAATCAATTATTACACAACTGTTTGAGGGACTAATGGTTAATACCCTGATGTGTCTCACCTGTCATAAGACGTCGAATACGTTCGAAGTCTTCAGTTGTTTGTCTTTACCGCTGAGTAGTCACAGAACGACTCTAAACGACTGCTTAACCCAATACTTCAAACCCGAGCGCATGTCCGGAGACACGGCGTGGGAGTGCCCGACGTGTCGGACGAAGCGCGAGGCGGACAAGAAGGTCTACGTTTGGAAATTACCCAAATATCTAATAGTGCACCTGAAGAGGTATTCCTTCCAATTTAACCGCCAATGCAATCGACTAATCAATTGGTTTGGGTTTTGGTTTAGGTTTTCCTATGAAGGCGTTTGGCGACAGAAACTGCAAACGAATGTCGAGTTCCCGATCGATAACCTACTGATGCGGTCGTCGAATGCGAACGAAACGCATTACAGTCTGTACGGAGTGGTCAACCATTACGGGACGCTCGAGGGCGGGCACTATACGGCCTATTCGCAGAACCCGGACAAATACAAATGGCATCGATTCGATGACCAGGAGATCAGTTCAATAAATACGGCGGACGTGAAGACAGTCGCCGCTTATATACTGTTTTACAAGTGTTGGTAACAGTTAATACATTTTCTCAACTATTTCTATACACATTGCCATTGAATTGAATTGTTTTACATAAATCCAGAGCTCATTCGCAGCTCAAAAGTTATTTGAATTTTCGGATAATATTTTTAAAATACAAATCGAATGAAAGCTTTATTTTTAAGTTAATGTTTGAATCTAATACTGAATGGAATTTACATTTTTTAACAAAACAAAAATGTATTTTTAAATAAGACTAATAATTGAATTGAAGTCAAATGTATGTAATCTTATAGTCAGTGAATAAATAAAAATATCAATAAATTGAAACCCATTTAAACGAATCGAATAATTGATAATTAAATTCTATATTAAATACAAATAAATAGTATTTTCTGATCCAAAGTCAGTAGTCTTTGGGTCTGTTTTTGATAGGAATTGTTTTACTCGTTTTGCTGGCTTTGAAGCGCTTATAAGAGTTGGGCATTGAGTTGAACATTGAGTCCTGAGTCACCTCGAAGTCCAGTTTCCGTTTGAACGACTCGTGCGCTCGAGTCTCGACAACTCGAGTCTCGCACTCGTTCTCCTCAACCCTCAGCTCTTGGATCTTCGAGAGGACACTGTTTTCGCTCGACTTTTGGCCACTATTTCGGCCGTAAGTGACCGGAACTGATCGCAACAACTCTTTATTGCTTTGTTTGTTCGAATCGTTCACTTCTTTCGGCATTTCTTTAGTCGACTTTTTCGACAAATTTGACTCAAATTTGTTTTGAGTTTTGCTGTTATTTTCAGACAAAACATTCGAAACCATTCGCGAAGTCGTCGGTTGTTCCAAATGTGCCGAACGTTTGGCAACATTTTCTGGACTTCCGATGGAAAGAGGAGTGCATTCGTCGACCAATTCCTGACTTTCGATTTGCGAGTCATTAGGAATAGGACTGGAATTGTTGGCGAAGTCCTGGAACTGCTCCTGATTTGTGCGGATCTTTACTTTGAATGAGTGATAAGGTGTGACAACTTCGCCGGCACTGATACTAATGGGCTTTCCTTTGAAAGTGAATGAGTCGCTGTCCGTCGCCGTAAAACCCGGCGGTTCGTAGTCTTCGGGAGTGATGTCGTCGTAATACAAGAGTTTCATCGTTAGGAAGCAGTCCTCCGGAAGTCTGTCCAACGACTGAACCATAATTACGAGCGAACGCAACAACTGGACAGTCGATAGCCTTAGCTCTTGGTTTACCGTTTGGTCGCAAACCTCTCTTTCGCTTCGGTTTTTGTTCCTATTTTTCAGTCAATTAATAAAATAATAAAATAAATGAAAGAATGAATGAATGAATGAATGCATACAAAGATATATTGAATTGGTTTGAGTCATAAGTGAATCGGAAAGTGTAGGCTTCGATGAGCTCTTCGGGATTGGAGGGATCGGTATATATCCCGAAAGTCAATTGCTTTAAGTATTTCCTTTCCATTGCATCGAAACAGCCTTTGAGTGAACAGAGAATGGATGAGAGCATAGAATACGAGGAATGTCTGCATTAGGGCAGCGATGCCTACCTTTAACCCATTGGACAATCTGTTTGGCGCCGACGGTCTGACAGCGTTCGGTCAGAATCCGGAGCTTCAACTGATCCAGTCTTCGGTGGCCATAACAGTCTTCGGTGAAGACATTGCGCAGATATAGGATATTAGAGACGGCGACGGCTGTCAAGCGCTTCATATAGTTGAGTGATGTCTGCTCTGAGGTGACCACCGATGGGAACAGTTGTGCCGATTGTGTCGATTGAGTCGTCTTTGAGTGAAAGAGTCGTCGAATCAAACATTAATTCAAATCAAAGCTCTTGTCTTCCACTCAATACTCACTTCTTTGGTCTGTTGTCTGACAACTGTTGCCATCATTTTGTCGTCGAATGCAATCAAAACCAAATCAATCGATCGATTAAAGCGTAAATCAGTTCTCAATTCAATTGACGTTCGAATCGAGAAATTCAATGCATTCTAAAAGTGCGGACTTTTTGATGACGTAATCACTCATTCAGTCAATCGTTTATATAATTCTCATTCTTTGCATAACATTATATGCATTGACGCTAACATAAGTCGATTGTATTGACCAATAAGAGTGTGGAAAACATGTGTTTATATTAACTTAATTGCATGCAATTGATTAAAATACAAAATGTTAACATTGGTTGCTATGACGACAATCCCTTTAATAACTCAGTTGTAGTCATATCCAGCGATTGATTGGTCTTTAAACCAAACTTTAAGCCATTGTTTACTTTAAGACCAATTGATTGAAAATCGATTTAATTATTAAAAATTGATTGAAATATATATCAAATATTGCGGACAATTGAGAGACCGTCCGAATGGGCGCCGAAAGCAGTCTTTTCAAGAAGTGTTGGATTGAGAGCGAAGTCCAACACAAGTGTAAGGATTGGACACTATTTCAGACGAAATACGATTCGAAGAAGTTCTCGATTTTTGTCTTCAATGACAATAACTTTCCGTTCGATATATCTGTAAGTATTCGACAATATTCTAAATGTTTGACATTTGTGTCAATACTAATCAATAATTAGTTTCTAATATTCAGATCAATAAATGTTTAGTTTTGTTAACAATTATAGCTATAGGTATGGATAGGTATGGATAGGTATGGATAGGTATGGATAGGTATGGATAGGTATGGATAGGTATGAGAATACCCCTACTATTTAAGCTGAGATTTGTTAATCTGAACCGAAATTAATTAATTTTAGTTAAAATATAATAATTACTTAACCAATGATTACAACCAAAGTATTGCAAAAATGAGATTTTAGTCAAACGATCGGAATATTCGGTTCGGCTTTGGATTATATTTTGTTTTTATGACAATTAACTCATTTATTAAATAACTCTTAAATTGTTTTTCATTCAATAGTTTAATAGTTAATATATAAAACATTTAAAAGTTATACTGGTTAATGTTTTAATTGATTATTGATAGCACTGGAAGACAATAAGACACCCGTTTATAGTGAAGTACTACGACTGTGGGCTCTTTCGGGGCAAGAAGTGTGTTGTGACCGAATGGGTCGAACCCATCAAACCGTTGTTAAGCCAATTGAGTAAAGAACAGGTCGTGAGTGGTATTCATAACATCGCCAGCAGTTTGGCGTTCATTCACTCCAAGTGTCGATTGTCTGTAAATAACTTGAATTTAAACAGTCTTTTCATCAGTCGTTCCGAAAGCACTGATTGTTGGAAATTGGGTTCACTTTTGTGTTTGAGTTCTTCTAATTCAGAAAACAATGAGTTTTCGAAAATGCTTTTGAATTATCATAACTTCTTGGGAACGACTGACACTTTGCCGGTCGAAGACTTGCTCTCAAATAACATTCAATTGATTGAAAGCGACGATCAGATCCATAGAAGAGATGCATTTGCTTTGGGACTACTTGTGCGCCAATTATTACCCGACACTCAGTTCTCTCAAACCATTGAATGTCTGAGAAGTGAATCGATTCAAAAGCGACCGAACATTAAGACAGTTCTAAACGACGAACTGTTCGCGAACTCTGAATTCGTCGAAATTAAGTCATTTTTAATGAGTTTTGTCTCATATAATGAAACCGAAAAAATGATATTTTTCTCGAATTTAATCGAAAAACTGACTAAACTATCGCCTAATCTAATCATCAGTTTAGTTACACTTATATTCAATTCACGTCTAATTATGTCCAACACTGAAGTTCATAACCAGTTATTGCCATTCGTTTTGATTCCGGCCAACGATTCCGACGAAGAAATGTTATGTGAATTGACTTCTGGCGAAACCATTACATTAAAGCCATTATTGAATAAAAAAATATTCAAAACTCGAATAATTCCATTAATTTGTAAACTCTATAGCGTTAGAGATCTGAGAATTCGTTTAATTCTTTTGCAATATCTACCCAATTATGCGCCGTTTGTGTCGAAACAGTGTTTACGTCAACTCATTTTGCCTCAAATTCTAATTGGAATGAAGGACTCGGACGACCAGTTGGTTGCGCTTACCTTCAAAGCCATCTCTCATTTGGTCAATATTTTCGGTGCAAATGTCGTATTGGGGCCGAGACTTAAACTCTTCTCAAATGGAATTCCAAAACTGAATGACTTGAGCGAAGACCTCGAGATTGCGAATGCAGTCAATAACGCAAACGAGTCTTTAGTCATTGCCAACAAGAATGTGAACCAGAATGAGATCAATGACCGAAATGAGTCTAAAATTGGGGAACAGAACAAATGGAAGGATTGGGACGAGAAGTCGACTCACAGTAAAGACAATACAAACACAGGTTTTGAGACAAATGACAATAATTATGAAACAAATAGACGTTTGGAAGTGAAAGCAAAGCCGAAAAAGAGTCATAATTTTCAAAAAGATTTCGATATTAAAGAAATTGATTTTAAACTCGAAGACAACGAAATCGATGTCTTGTTTTCAGATATGGAACCGATATTTAAGTTTTGTAAAAATGACTTAATTCCTGAAGAATTGGATGGATTCAAGTCTGGAGTTAATACTTCTAATATATTTGCAGCCAATGAGGACAACACCGAAGAGGTCGGTTGGACTGATCACTCTTGGGATAATGAGTGGGACAAAGAAGACAATTGATGGCAAAGTGCAAGAAAATAGTGATTTTTATAAACAAAATGCGTTTAAGTTATTATTTGTTAATTTAAATCTTTAAAGTATAGACTTTTATGCAGTAGAACTCGAAAGCTATAAACCGATTCAAATCAATTCGATTATACTTTTATTGTTTTAAAGTATTTTATTTGATATATAATATAAAATTTAATTTAGAAAATAAATAGAGTTTGAAAAATAAAATATTTGTTTAAATAAAATTTAAATAAAATGTTGGAAACCATACGCTGACAAACGAGTGAAACGTAACGAACAATTGAATAATCGAGAGTTGAGTGCATAGAATGGGAGCGAAATGTTGAGACCAGTTCGGGATATATACCGATAGGAAGCAGATTAGGCCAAACAATACCAGAGCCGACAACACAAGGCTTGCAGTGATTAACGCGATTCTCATTATTCGGCTCTCAATTGATTTAAACGCTTTGAGAATCAGAATAAGCGAATAGTTGGACGAATACAAGAATATAATCAAAGTATTGATCCAAAAGACAATTCCTTTCTTTTGCCATATTTTCCAACCATTTGTTTGTCTGGAAATGCTTTCAATTCTCAACTCTTCGTAAATCACCAAAAAGTTAGCGCATATGTAGACAATCAATACAGAGATACAACGCCTGACCAATGGTGAGAATTTCTGGTTCGGATCTGTTGTATTGATGTCCATTGCTATCCAACAGTTTTTAGAACAAAGTTTAATAAGTGATTAACGTTTAGATCCAAACAGTTATAAATCGAATCGAAAGTGTGTTCGAATGCACGCGAAATCAAAATTATAAATTCAATTCACTTATAGCCGAAATCTAATTCAAATTTTTAGATTATTGCGAACTAATGGACGAATAAATCATACTATCATTTCAATTAAAGCTCTTTTGAAATCAATGCTTAAAACTATTATTTTTACAAATATTAACTCATTTTCAAAATTCAATTAAAACAAAAAAATCTAATTTAAACGAAACAAATCGAAAAAACAATTTATAAACAATTTATAAACAAATAATAAGCTTTGAGTCAAAATGTATTGGAATTAAAGTCTTTTATTATAATAATTCAGAAAAGGTGTAAAAGAAAGCGTTTATTCGTTTTCTTCGCTTCGAATCCTTGCGTTCGGATTCGTGAGACGAATAGCCAATTGTTTCGCTCTTTCGACGATATCTTTTCGCTTCTTCGACGACACCGAGTGTGCGATCTCTGCGCAGAACCTCCTGTTCATCATCAGAAGCACTTCCAGTTCCTACACAAGACATCCAATTAGCGTCACTTCAGTTCAGTTCATATAACGAACAATACCTTCACGTTATGGACGAGTACTTTGCGGAAGCCGTTGGGCATCATATGACGGGTCAGTTTGGCTGATCCGTAGCCGACATTAGGCATCAATATCTGGCCTTTGAATCGACGCCGAACTCTGTTATCGATTCCTTTCGGTTTTCGCCAATTCGGCTAAAAATCCAAACAATAGTTAGAATCGAATTCAAAGCAAACAATTGGAGAAAATGTCTGAAAAATACCTTCACTTTGCGATACCGATCCGATTGATGTCTTTTGAACCGTTTAGTCCTCTTCTTCACAATCTTCGGGTTATATAGCGGTTGGACAACCATTTCGACTCAATTAGAGGTTAATTGTTTGAGAATTAAATAGGAATTAAGCGAAGAATGCGTTAAATGTGTAGAGAATTAGCCGAAAGTGAGTTCACGTGTGAAATGGCTAAACAGGAAAAGGAATATTGGCTTTGGTTTTCACATCAATTACGTCTTTTGTTTTGGTTGAGAGTCGTGTGAAGACATGCGCTTTGAATCCATTGATTATTAATATAAATATAATATCAGTTCAAGTGATTTGATTTGACTTTACATTACAATAATTGATAAAAATATCTTAATTTTTTAGATTTGTCTTAATTTTAGTTTAAATTATGTAATAAATACTCCAAATATTGAATGAATTTTTGTAAATTGTGGACAAAATTAGAGTTTGTTATATATAACCCATTGTTTGGCCACTAATCGCATAATCCGTTGTTTAGACTCGAGAGACAGAGATGTCGGACAATGACAGGAATTTTCGGTATTTTTATTACGAAAAGGTTGGCTTCAGAGGTGTCGAAGAGAAGAAGTCTTTGGACATACTGTTGGCCGAGAGGCCGACTGACCTCTTGTCGAAGTTGTCTTCATTCACACATCGGTTCCAAATGCCGGGAATGTATCGAAAGCTGATTTGGAAACTCCTTTTGGATGTAATGAACGCCAACTCAGACTCCGATCCCTTCGTCACGACTGAGCAGTATCTGCACTGCAATGACATTCGAAGAGCTCTTCAGATAATGCTTTACATCGACGACAACACCACAGACTCTAAACTTCTAGTTCTTATGTTTTTCCTCGAATTCTCGGAACTGGACCTCAATATCGATAAACAGGTCTTTCAGACAATTATCGCTTTTATTCGCTATTTTCAATCGAATATGTTTTGCAAAACAGTTTCAAAAGATTGAAGTAAAGGATCTTTTGCTGATCAGTGATGCGTTGGTTAAGGAGTTCATTGACGACAAAAACAAAGTCGACAACAGTTTCGAAGACACGTATTGGTTGTTCCGAAACCTGATCTCATCCGTCAGATCCAACTTCTCATCTCTTATCGAAACTGTAAGTATTGAACACTTTCTTCAAGACTTGGATTAAATGTTTTATATATTTAAGACTTATTTCTAAATAATTTTGTTTTGAATTTAAATTTATTTAAAAACTGATTTCAATTATAAAAAGTACGAAAAATTCATCAATGGATTGGCTCAGGAGGACCGGAGTCTTCACTGCCATTTAGTCAAAACCGGTATAATCAGAGCCCAACCAAATACTGCCGTTTCGAGTGTTAAAAGAGATTACAAAAAGTACAACTCATCGACCTATAGGCCAATCATCACTTGGTTTCTCAGATTCTTCGCCGGAATTGTTGACCAATACTTCCTCATTAGGTATGCATTCATTGATTCTTTTTATTGAATATTTTTAATTTCATTGTCTTTTTTTGAAGAATATTCGATAGAGTTGTCGGAGCCTTAATCCACGGCACCCGACCTTTTGTGGTCCTGTGCTCTGTCGGAAAAGCAATTTTATCCCAATTTCGAAATGAATTATTAGATTTGAATACTTATGAAGAGATAACGAAACGATTGCTTTCTGTGAGTTATCGATAAATTTGAATTCATTGAACAATTGAAAAGTATTTATTAAAATGGATTGAATTGATTACAGCCCCTGACGATCGAACAGTCGGAACAAGTTATCATTAAAGCGCTGTCGCCCTGACTCTCAACTGATAACTTATTCAATACTAATAATTGTTTTTACATTTTAATCGAAAACTAGTCATTTAGTCGTTTTATTTTTTTACTGACATTTGATTTGTGGAAAATATTTTAAAACTTTTTTACTATTAAAGAGAATAACAAATAACTTATAAGTTATAACTTATTACTACTATTGCTATTGTTTGAGGGCCCGGCGTATATACCGGCGAACAATATTAAACCGGTCTGTTTGTCCATCAGGAAAAATAGGAACGGGTGGTCGGCCTCAAAGTAGGCGCCGCCGGTCACTCCGACCCTCTCGACATTGGTGGCACTGACGGCCGCGCCTACACTTCCCTGTTCGTCGATCTTGAGTATAGCCTTATGCAGCAGTTCGTCGACATTCATAGGACCAGTAGTTCGCGTAAACATAGCGCTCAGATCCGCCGCATCCGAGAACAGGGACTTTACGCCCAACTGGTTCTTCAGTACTTGAGTCACTTTAGGCATGGAGTCGATCGCGAACTTAGGGATTCGAATGTTGACTCCCATCCCAACCTTCCTCATCGAACCGATCAAATTCGTGAAAACCGTTGAATTCAAAGCTCGCAATAAACCGAATAAACCGTTGCTTTCATTTGGAAGCAATAGGAATAATCCCAAACGTTGGGAACGATAGGGCAGTTCGATAATTGAGGTCTGAAGCGGAGCGTTGTAGGCATAACCCACTGGCATTTGGCTGACCATCATTGGCACTCGAGTTGTCTGACCGTTAGTCAACTGAAACCAGGCGTTGGGTTCGGTGTCTGCGGCGTCGAACTTGTAGTGCCAATCGCCCCGATATTTGACGGCATTCAGGGCTATGAGTGATGTGAGCGGCGATGGAGGGGCGGTCAGGAAGTTAGTGATGAGGCCATGCGTTTGCTTTTCGATCCAGTCGTTGATGGCGATGAGCACCTGTTGGGAGTCTTTGGCGAAATTGATTGGTTTGAGTTGAGAGCTGTGATAGTGAGCTAATGCCAGGGAATAGGTGTTGGCGACGGACAGGTCCTCCTGATAGAAGATCTGATTGGCCGAAGACAGCGATTTGCCGACATTGCTGTCTTCGAGCAGTTGTTTGACGGCCTGACCGAACACCTCATGAGAGTTGGAAAAAGTAGAGTTACTCTCGTTTTGAGGCATATGTAAGACATTTGCGATTTCTTGTTTGGTTTGAGCTCTAGCGCCCAAATGCAGAGCCATTAGCACCGACTGTATGCTGAAGGGGGAGAACACAAGTGATTCCATGAGTCGGGTGTTTACGTTATAGCTCTGAGTGATGACAAACGACCCCAACAGGTCTAGAGTGAACTGGATGTGTCCCGAACCGACCCATCCCTTCAGTTGACTGCTGTTGCGATTGTTGGCGATTGGAGTGAATTTGGAGTTTGAAGTGAAGGCATAACTACTTATTTGGCCGGAGATGAGGCAAACCAGAAGAAGAGACAAAACAATCCGTTTCTCCATAACTATTGATCTAAATCTTCAAAACAGTTGAGAATTTCAAAAATAAACACTTTTTGTCGAATTAATTATATTTCACACATTTTATTGGAAAAAATGCTCTTTAATTGAGAGCAAAAACTAAATATGAGTTCCAATAATAGCATAAATAAAATTGTGAAAAATGTTTGCATTAATTAAAGTCGCAGAACAACACCCGATGCGTGAACCCAGCAGTGGATCACCAAATGCAGGATCAGTTCATTGGTTGGTCGAGTCGGGTCATCGACATGTCATCGCGATATCTAACATCAAAAGTAAAACCAGTAGTAGTAGTGACAACAACCTCACAGTCCTCTCAGGCCTCACAGTTAGGTTCAGGTGAAGTGAAAGCTTTGCTGAAAGAGAGAGTGATTTCAAGACAAACCAAAAATACATTCAGTGTTTGCGATATTTCAACACAACTTCTTCCAAAATGTGTTCAACTATTTAAAGTTTAAAGTTTATTACTTAATTAAAAAATTTGGCAATTATTAGAAATATAACATGCTTCATTAATTGATTACTAATCAGTGATTAGGTTAAATTTTTGGTTAACACTCCATCGTTAATTACTAATTAGATTTCATTATCAGATATTTTATTCAAATTTTAATATTTAAATTAATTTAAATATTTTCAAAGTATATTAAGTTAATTAAGTCGTTTAACAGCTGTGAATGAATCCACTGTAAAGTGAATGCAAAATCAGAAATCTGTAAAATGCTTACAATATTTTGCTTTAAATTGCTTTAATTCCTTAACAGAGAAATGTTAACAAAAATTAGATTAAATTTTTTGCTTAAAATAATAAAAGTCTACTATAGGTCGTATAAGAACTGATAGTGGTTTGGGTCAAAAGATCCAATCGTTTAGGTGTCAAATACAACGAACCCTATTGTGATGCATGACATGACTCAATGCAAACATTTGGTTCCGATTTTGCTTTACAATCAAATCTGAAATACAAAAGAATTAGTTAATTGTTTGTCTGCATTGCCAACGCATTAGCATTAAAGCCAAACTACAGCCAAAACAGATAACTTAATAACTCTTCCTGTAGTAGTGGTTCAGTTCCAATGCCATTCGCACCGGACGGAAATCAATATTTATAATTTAGTCATTTATTGTGTTTTATTTTGAAAAAGTTTAAAGTTTTTTGAGATATTTTGTGTACCAGAGCTGAGCCTTTACTTGATTTGACTTTAAATTAATAAAAGTGTCGCTTATCCGACAATCAGACCAATCAGATCGCTGTCAAAGCATATAATTTGAATAAAATTTGAAACAAACGCTACGAAAGGTTAAAACAGTTTGTTATCTATATTACATTCATATAATTGTTGTGGTATTGATCAAAAGGATCAGTAGTGCACTAAAACATAGCCTCAGTTCCAATAAAAGTTTGCTTTAGTCGACAGTTAGCTTAGGTATAGAAGGTTTGCATTTCCACACATTTCCACATTTTCGCTCTATTATGTCAACCTATTATATAAAAACTTTTTACTTATTATTACTTATAATTAAAAACTTATCTAAATCACCAGATAATCAGACATTCATTGAATTGCAGTTTAATTTAAATTGAATCTCAAGATAAAAGCCCACGAATTGTGATTTTAATTGTAAACCAAAATCTCTGTATTTTCGTGTCTATTCTGTTCACAACTAACTCTGTATTCACGGCATATAATTGCGGCTAATGTTAAAACAATGAAAATCTGCGCAATTCCTTCAAAATATTGATACTTTTTTCAGTTGACTTCACATTTAGTCAAACTTTTTAGTGACGCCTTTTTTTAATTATTAATAATAAACCAACAATTGTACGCATTTTGAAACAAAAAAATTGATTTATTATAAAAAATATTCTTTTCTTATAATAAACTTCTATAAAAGAAATACAACTCAACTCCTCTAATATTGGTTAATATTTTTGACTTTTTAAACTCAACTGTAATATAAAATAATAATATTATTAAACTTAAGAATTTATTATTCGTTATTCTTAATAAATTACTTAAAATTCAAACTAAAAGTGTGAAACATATATCGAAACAATTGTCTTCAAAAGAGGTAAGTTTTTAGATCTAATTATAGCCAATCGATTGGTTTAGTAAACTTTTCCTAGATTTGTACTGAACGTGAAATTTGCACATTTGAACGCAAACTTTTTTGACAAGTTTTACCTTTCAACAAATCTGATTTTATTTTGTATGCCATCCCTATTCTAATCAATATATTATAGAGTTATTGTTAAACTTATTGATTTAACGTATTGAAGCATGTTTAAATTCGTATTGTATCAATTTTATTTACTTTAGTGTTTTATGTATAGATATTTTATTTGAAATTATTATTTTATTATTAAACAATTATATGCTATTTTTTAAATTGAAGCATGGTATATATTGTTAATTTAGCAATAGAATAAAATATTATGAAGGAATTATTATCATGAATATTAACTATGAAGTTTTCAGAAGTGTATAATTTATATTTGTATAGTCTTGTAAAATTGAATAATTTTGTATATTAGATATTTTTGTTAATAACCTATAATTATTAAATAAATAACATTAAGTTTCAATTAAACTAATTCTAGTGCAGACCAACACTTTAATGATAACAATAATTTATTTTTATGTTTACTTTTATTTTCATTTTGAATTCCAAATGCAAGGCCTGAATGAATTGAAACTATTTTAATAAATATATTAATAATTTTGATCACACTATGATATATGAAAATAAATTGTCTAATATATGAAATGTCAGATTTGCTTTTTAGAGAATCACGAACGGGGCTAAATAATTTTTTATTTTGTAATTATGTTGTTGAGGCTTTATTTGTTAAGCAAATAAATAAATGAGTAAATTTTTATTTATATTTTACATAGACTTTTTACATTAGTAATATTAATAAAGGAAAATGCACCTAATTAATTCATTTAAATATTTAAAATTTTTAAATATTTCTTTTTATTATAATTAGCTTAATATTTATTGCGTATTATTAAGTATTTTAAAGATGATTACCAATCATAGTTTTGTTAAACAAAATATTTATAAAAATTTTAAACTATTATTTGTAAAAAAGAAAATATATTTAAATAGAATATTTAGTGTTTCTAGAATTAAAGTTCATTTTTGAACTTTTTATATTTTAAGTTGTGCTTGCTGAATGAGCTTTTGCACT
>JAQIYC010000239.1:0-16463 GCA_034699545.1 Porobelba spinosa
TTTTAGTTTTTGAAAAATTAGTTATTATTAAAATATAGATACAAAATAAATAATTACTTTTAAGTAATCAATAATTTTTTTGATTTTTTAAATTGGGGGTAAATTTAATTCTAACTTGAAATATAATGTAAATTTTAAATTTAATTGTAAATTTTTATTCTAGGGTTTAAAAGGTAATTTAAATTGCAGAGTTGGGTGCCGAACAATGGGTACTAGAAGGTCAGGAATGAAAAATAACTTATAACTAGGGTTGGGCAAATTTATAAAAAATATTTTGGCCAAGTATTAATGTTCACCATGTATTCGTTAGTATTTAATACCTGTATTTTTTTAACTTAGCTATTTGGTTGTAGAAATTATAATTATTTGTATTTAAGTCAACAATACAAAACATTACTTTTATCATGAAGCTTTACTATTTAAATTAAGTTAGATTTTTAACAAATATTGTCAAAATTTATATTTAAAAATAAAGTTTTAATTACAAACTATTAAAATAGATAACTAATAAAAATGTTGGTTTTTGAATGGTTATTTGCTTGTATACACAACAAGTCTTTTTAACTCTTTCTAAGACTTTCAAATATTGTTTTCATATAAAAATTAACTCAAATTTTTACATTTTTTCTGACAATTGATGAACACTGACAAAATGTTCTATGTTCAATATATAAATCATCTTAAATAAAAATGCTCGCGCGCGCGAACTACTCACTTGTTGTAGTAGAACAAGTGTTCGATTTGTAGCTCAAACACTGTTTTTGATAATTTTATCAATAAAACCATTAAAAAGACATTTTTAAGACAATGAAATCAATTAAAAGACATGTTCTCGCTAATTAAGTTTTGCAATTTTATAAAAGTATAATACTGTATATACAGTATATGTAAACGTCGGAAAGTAACTGTTTGTCACTAACACTTCAAAATGTTTCAATATTTCAATTTTTAAAATATCTCAATGTATATTATATGGACTAAATTTATGTAACATGGTGTATAATACGCCATACATGAGTGACCCTACTCTACTCATAACTTATGAGTCATAAAGAGAGTACTGTACTGTTATAGTAACAGAAGGTAAAGAAAAATGTTGAATTTATCTTATTTGTTGAATATATCAATTGAAAATAAATTGACTAAGTGTATAACTAGATTATATATTAATAACAATTTAACAAATATTTAAAAAATTCTAAAATTCCAAAAAAAGCTTCTTTGTTCATTTATGTTATAATCAGAGATGTCGACGGGGGGGGGGGGGGGTCAGCTTAAAATGTTCCCTGGCATCGAAAATTAAAAAAAAATCTCAGAGTTTTTCAGAGCCAAGACAGTTTTGGAGCATATCCTACCTAATCCCCCCTAGGATTTTGGCCCAAATTTTTGGCATTATACCCTACCTAATTCCCCCTGGCTTGGCCGATCGTAGACATGTCTGGTTATAATGTTAGTAGAACCTTTAAAAAAAACTATTTATGTGGTGAAGAACTTGTTTCTCTTCTAATATAACGGTTAAGTTTTTATTAATATAAAATAAATAACATTTATTGACAACAAATAATTAAAAACAAAATTTGATTCTCTATTTGGCACGAGTTGTGTCGTAACGCTTACATATTTATACATTTCGTATTCAGTATTTCCATATGTTTACTCCATTCGATCTATCGATGTGGACAAACAATTGACATTTCAATTAACTTTTTAACCCTGGATTTACACCAGATTTTGTAGCTATATTTTAGATTCATAATTTTTTAATAAAAATATTTTATTCAATTTATAAATTATACCTCTGTTATGCACACGGGTTAACCAAGGTCTGTGAGGTCAAAGCGTTTAGATGTGGGTAAATGAGTCATTTTGACCAAAATTCTAGGATGATCTAGGTAGAGCTAAGCTCAAAAACAAGACGACAGATTTGCGCCAAAATTTGCGATCTATAAAGCCATTTGGTTCCCGAAAACAGCAATTAAAGCCGATTTAATCAAATTTAAACTAATTTGAGTTAATTTAACTGAATTTAAACCAAATTTAAAATTAATTTAGTTAAATTAACACCATTTTAGCAAAACACAAAAATGGCGGGAAAATTGACATCCGCCTTCAGAGGCCGGAAATTTTTTTAGATGGTGAAGTCCTATACCGAGCAAAATTAGGGGTTAGAGGTCAGGTTTTTTCGCCAAATTTTGTTGCCTCGACCACTCCTTAGCTAACACTGATTATGCTTATACCTGAATTTAAAAATAATATTTATTGTTTGTTAAGCTGTACTTAACTCAGTTGATTTAATAAGCAATTTGAAGCAAAATTCACTTACGTCTCACTCGAAATATTTTTAAACTTAAAAAAACATAAAAATTAGTGAACTCTGAAGTCTACTTCCTTACAGACTAATAGACTCATTCATTTTATTTTTTTTAATAAACTTTTTTATTAGTTAATAATAAATTATGTGAAATAATTTAATTTCAATTAAATTTGAAATTTTAAGAATAATGTAAAAAATTGTATTATTAGATTAATAGTTAAAAACAGGTATTTCGGAGAAAGAGTAATGCTCGTCAACCCCCTCCCCATAGAATTGCAAATTTGGCATCTAACCCCAAGAATTTTTTAGAAAAAAAGACTCCTTTATAAATTTGCCGCCGATTTTGCAAATTTTTAAAACTTTTTTTGTTGCTAAATTGGTTGGTGCTAAATCTAGTTTAAACCCCGTTATAGTTGAGTATAAATTAGACTTATATTTTTGTCTCTATCCCTTCCTTCTATAATAATTTTTAACAAACCCTGCTCTCTTCATACCCCCTCCCACTTAACTTCGAAGGCCACCGACATCCCTGGTTAAGACAATGCTTTAAATTAGAAAATTAAAATAAAATATTATATTATATAAAATATATTCTTATAAAATAATTTATTAATTTAATAGAATTTATGAAATAATTCACAAAATTAAAGCAACGAAATTGCAATAAACGTTAAACGGGTTAAGAATTTTTTATAAACTTACATGGATGAATCAAATTAGCAGTTGTGGTCAAATGCAGAAATGGCAACGATGTGGCGGTGAGTGGGGGTGAATGGGGGCGAGTGGGGTGAGAGTGTAGAGCCCCAGACGAGAGAGTGGACGCAATAACGGACATCTTTACCTGACAGTATTAGAGCTAGCCTGGTCAATCTAACGCTGTCTGGTAAGATGTCTTTTTTACGTCTTTGGGCATAAGTGACGAATGAGAGTCAAGTGCTGAAGAGGTCCGGACGTCAACTAAGATCCAATCGAATATTGAAAACATTATATAAATTGTCGATTGAATAGAAAACACAGTCATAAGAGGGAAAGCAATGATTGCATGGGTTGGTTGGTTTGCATATAAGAACAGATGCTCTCGAATATAAGCGATCAAAAGTGCATTTAATATAATATTAAGCGAACGTATGCTATAAATTGGTAATGTTTTTTGATTTGTACCAGATTTTAATGTTACTGATAAGGAACTATCAATTTTCGCTGTTTCACAGATTCTCAGCCTTGCCTTGCGATCGGATGTTATACTCCAATACATGTTCTTTAAAGTTAAGTTATCTCAACATTAAGTTGTGTTCAATTAAATGCTATCTTATATTGATTTTCTAAATGCAATAAATAGGTTTAATTCAGCACAACTGTGCGCTCAGTCTAATAGCAGACTATTATTTAATCGCATAAACATTAAGTATTCTTCAGCAGAAACAGCTCCATATCCTTGACATCTGAGCCGTTCGCCTATTCCATAGCACAACCAAATTAAAAAACATGTGCTAAGACTGTACTCCAGATGGGCTTATATATGGACATACATTCCACTCATAGACAACTCATTTCATTCTTTCAATTAGTTTCCAATATATTCTCAACATAAGCAACAAAAGTGACATTTTTTTAGATAAAATTCCCAATTCCTTATTCGCCATTCATCTCATATTTGGCCAAAATTGATAAAATAAATTAAATTAGAATTAAAATTTGATAAACAAAACTGTAATTGCGTTCAGTTTTAATTCAGAACTTGTTCTCTAAGAAACAAATAGATAACTAATCAACTGATATATCATAAGAATTTAATGAATGAATTTTCATTGTATATATTTGTTTAAATTACGGACAAATTCTGCAAACTTTAGTCTGGGTTTTGAAAGTTTCAATTATTCATACATTCAGTTCATATGTTTATAAAAAAAAGATTAATTATGAAAGAAGTTTTGGTTAACTTTAATAAAAATCTCACACTTTTCAAGAATTACTTCTCAAAAACATGTTTAGTATTAAACGAATAACTGTTTTATAAAGCAAATGTCGTTTTAGTTAATAATTATTTAACAAATTTAATCTTAAAATTTGGACATATCTTGCAGTCAATAATTGCTAAATAATTTAATAATTTCAAGTCTAAAGTCTTAATTCACTTTTAGTCTAAATGTTATCAATTGAAATAAAAATTTATTAAACGGTTTATAAAAATTTATTAGAGTCTCAAAAATATCAAATTCGATACACCCCTTATGCCTTTTTGCAGATTATAAATATTTAATATTTGTTCCAGCACTTGTTTACGACATTAAAATTCTAACCCCCTTTTTGTACAAAACTTATAATATTGTATATCATATGTATACTTAACAAAAACAAGAATTTAATAATAATAAACTAAATTAAAACTAATATATTGTCACAAGCTAATTATAATCTTTAAACTTTTATATTAGTAAACAAAAATTATTTTATTTAAATATTATATTCAAGTAAAATAAATTTTTATAATTGTTGTAAGGGTTAAAATTAATAAAAATATTAATCTATTTATTAAAATTATACTCTAAAAGTATTACACCTGTTATGCAATTGATATAATTATTAAATTAGAAAATAGTAGTGATTTTGAGAAAACTTGTTAACAAAATGCAGTTATTATAACATTTACAGAATTTAATATTATAGACAAAAGAATTGATGTTTAAAAGTGAAATCAATCCTAAATCCGTGTCAATCAACTCAACTGATAATCAAATTGTTGGGCAAAAGCACTTCGCGTCAAAAGTTGGGCAAAAGTCGAATCAAATCAATATTTCAAATAATAACCAAAAATATCGAAACAATTACACAAAAAACTGTTTATAAACTTTATTTCAACGATTCAATTGTTTTATTAACTTTGAATTACTTTTATTTATTAAAAAATTAAGAAATAAAAGATAAACAAAATTCTAGACAAAACAAAAAACATAACAAATAAGGAATAAATTCTGCGAATAATTTCAAATCAGTTCTTCACAATTGAATGAAACATAAGAATCGAAAATTAGAAATACTATCACTTTTGTTGTGAAATATAATCGAGAATTGTTTGTCGGGTTATCATAAAAATCGAGTGTCGGTCGCAATGGTAGTATTGGGAGTATTGGTAGCATTGGTAGCAATGGAGACATTGGTGGTTGTGTTGAAGAACTGTCTCTCACCTACACATCACTAATAATTTGCTTCAATTATGGTTTACGTAAGTCTGAGCCAAATACTGCAATCCATTTCCCATAAATGTTCTGCAAAACCAAACCAAACATTGAATTGAGGCACAGGCAGAGTAGGCAAAACCCACGAAACCCACCGAATTTCATTGAGAAAGTGCAGAGGCGTTCAGAAAACATTCTGTAGAATCTGTACTATTCATAACTTGAGCCCTACTTTGGCGCTGAGCACATGTCCTACATTCGCCACATTCTAGCGTTAACTCATTCCAACATTTGCTAAATTTTACATTTAATCAAATCAATAGATATATTCTCTCCCAAACAGTTCTCAACTAAATTCCCAATCAATTAATAGTTGGTTTGGAATCACTTCTCATATTTGGTTCGACATATTTAGTTCGAAATCCATTCTTTCGTATATCTCCTTAACAATGGCTTAACTAATAAGTAATATCTCTACTAATGAATGAATGAATGAAAGAATGAATCGCTGTTTAGACCCAAATGTTTATTAAATCTTATGTCAAATGAACTGAAAATCAATTTCAAGTTCAACTCATTGTTTAAAATTAAAAGATTGAGAATTAAAGAATTAATCATTAATTCTAAAATATATAACTGGTAAGTTTTTTAATTTTAAAAATTCATTTAATTAAAAAAATCAAAATTTAATGAGAAATCCCTTTAATTTTAATAAAATAAACAAATATTCAATAATTGATAATAACGTTCAAAGATTGTGGCATTAATTTCCATATATTTATATAAAAAATTCTAATGATTTTTAACGTCAATAATAATTAATAATATAAACAATTCAACTAAATTGGAATCGAAATATAGTAATGATTTGAATCGAATTAATTATAAACTATAATAATTACGAACTATTATAATATCAATAATAACGGCCAATATTATAGTGAATTTAATAACAGTTTGACTTGTTTTAGATCTTTGACAACCGATACCAAACAGTTCTAATAATCAAAATTTCAATTCATTTGTTTAAAAAAGTATTGCAAAAATTTATGCCTATTTTGGGCTTAAGTTCACTTATTTCTCAGTTTCTCTTTACAAAGATATGAAATACCAATTAATTTACATTTGAGAACAAAACCATTTGTTCTAATGGAAGACACAAACTGTATATTATATAAACTTATATTTATAGTGTATAGACGTATAGAATACGCATAAATAAAAACATAACTTATTATTATTATTATTATTATTATTTAAAATTTCAGCCCTTTTTATATTAGAATAACTTTTTTGTAATAAAATGTTTGACAATTGCATATAAATATTAAACTTTTACATAATTTTAAAGCAAAAATAACTCATTTGTTGTAAATTTAAGGTTCAATAAAAGATACGACTATTTCATGATTACATAAATTGTTTATATATTTGTCTCAGAAATGTTTATGTTTACCAAACCTTTGGATGAAAATATAAACTACCCGTTCGTTGATATATTCGAATTGAGTCCATAAGACTAGTTGTGTATACAATAAATTCAATTCATTTCATCAATAGTTCGCACAAACTATAGAATCGATAGAAACCCTGATTTACAGTATATCTCAACATTGAATCACTCGCTTATGATAACTAACCGACACCTGAACTATATGTGAGATGAGATGTGAGCCCAAAGTTAGAGTATATAATGACAGACATTAATGAATGGCACGTATAGGCACTGGAAAAGGTTAGAGTTTAGAGCTTTCGGTCAACACTCGTCCCATTCAGAGCTCAGACGACAATTCGTTTAAAGAGAACAACAGATGACTTCTGAAGAACTGATGAGTTTTGATGTATTCATTCGATTCAATCTTTTCTAACTCACTGTCGACTGGTCTTCGGCCCCCACGGCCTTCCTCTCGGCCCCTCATCGACCGGAGAGGCTTCAGAGCCAGACATTTCACTACAAAATGAAGGAAATTCCTGGGCGTCGCTGGTGTCCGGCACAGCCTGTTTGTCCTGTTCCCAGGGACCGCCTTTCACCACAAAACCCTTCCCTTGCTTTGGACGGTCGAAATCGGACACCATATGACGACTCGGAGGCGTGTAGTCGACCACATCGTCCATCTGTTTGGCACAAAAGCATTCGATATATTAATGTTTTCGACTTTAAATTTATCATATGTTTGAAAATGAGCTCATTTTGAGATTAATTTTAAATAATCTATTATTTCTGTGAAATCTGTCCAAGTTCAAAGTTAATAATTGTACTAATTTTCCCAAATTCTAATTACCGGTACTAGGCACCAAGAAAGCAACAAGATAGTTTTAATAACAGACCGAATTGACCTAGTGCTATAATATCTCTATTTGGATTAACTTGCCCCGAGCATTATAGGGAAACCTAAACTAAACTATAGCCTAAATCCGAATCCCTTCCCCAATCAGAACAACAGCCAAAATGGAAATCGAGTGAAACTCACGTATTCTTCGGCCAAATTCAAGACATGATCTTTGCATTCGTCGACGTTTTCGCTCAAACCGCTGATGACAACCAAATTGGGATTCTGTCCATCACTGCGCGGGAAGCGTATGTCGACGTTGTACTGATCCATAATCTTGCGAATACTCTTGCCTTTGGCTCCGATAAGGCGCGGGTGAACTCGGCTGTCGATGTGGACCTCTTCGTGAACCAGGCCTTCGAGTTCGCGAACAATTTCTAGGATTTCCTCTTTGGCTGAATTCACGTCACTCTCATAGCCAACAATCGTAATGACGTCCTCTTTGTTGTCGTCTTCGGAGTGACTGTCTCTGCGTTTGAGTTCCGGGAACTGAATCTGAACTTTATATTTGTCCCGAATTTTGGTGATTATAGCCCCGCGTTTGCCGATAATCTTCGGGTGGTATATGGGGTTCACGTGAATGCTTTCGGTGAAACTCTTGGCCAGTTTCTCCTGTTTGTCGCTCTCTATCCGAACTACTCGTTCTTCAATAGCTTTCTTCGCTTTTTCGACGTTCTCTTTAGAACCGGTTATTCGGATCACATCACAAGAGGCGTTCGCCGGCGGCACTGCTATCGACACGTCATAAGTTTCCATCATTTCTCGCACTTCGCGACCCTTCTGTCCAATAATAAATCGGTGCAAATCGAACGGCACCTCCACTTCAATGGTAATTGGAATCAAAGCCATTAAAGCGTTTTGAGCCGATTCGCAGTTCTCTTTCTTTCCGGTTATCAAAATTATGTCAGACTTTCGCCGACTTTTACCCAACTGTTCCACACTTTCAGTACTTCCATTATAGTCTCCGTTAACAAAGCCTTCGTCTCCGGCCGCCACTCCGTTGGTGCCTCTCTCGGGAAACTTGATCTTCACGTCGTGGTCCTGAGTGATGGCCTGCACTCTCGACCCTCTGGTGCCCATCAGAGTTCTGTGATATTTAGACTCAATCACACATTCAATAGTAATTTGCGAATCCAAGTCTTCAATGATTTCATTGATGCGTTGTTTTGAACTTTCGACGCATTCTTTGGCGCCTTTGAGGACAACTCTATCGCTATCTCTTTGAGTACTTCGCGGGAAACTGATGGTCACTCCACCGAATTCGTCGGATATCTGTTTGAGAATAGCGCCGCGACGGGCGACGAAGTGCTTGTGGTGCTTGGGGTCGACCCGCATCTCACCCTCGACCACCCGTTCCAAGTCTTTGATCATCTCTTCCAACATTTGCTTGGCTTTAGACACTTCCTCTTTCTTTCCGGTTATTACCACCGAATCCCTATCCGCCGGCGACTCCTCTTTGCCGGTGGGGAAGAATATTCTGGCGCCGGTCTTATCGCGCACTTTCTTAATATTGGCGCCATTTTTGCCGATCAGATAGCGGTGGTGTTCCGGCTTAACCCTCAGCTCTTCACTGAAATTATTGATTTGCTGTTCGTTAGACATTGTAATCAACTGTTGTTTTGCTTTTTGAACGCAATCTTTTGGACCTCTAATCGACACTTTGTCACTACCAGAGCCTTCGGGAGGGAATCTGATGAGAACACCCCCGCAGTCGTCCATTATTGCCCGGATTTGACGACCCTTTGCACCGATTATGTAGTTATGAATCTTGGCTGGAATGATGATATCGACCTGAACCACATCCGCCAATTCGTTTTGTATGGCCTGAATGCGCTCCCGAGCCGTCTCGACATTCGCTTTAATACCAGTTATTACTATTACCTCAGATTCCGCGCCTTCGGCCGGCAAATCAATTCGAGTTCCCGTCTCATCCCTTATCTGTAATAATATCTGTAATAATGATTTAACCAGTTTTGTGTCAACGCAAGCATTTCTCTTAATGCTTAGACTCTTTAATTCTATTTAAGCTTTAAATGGCATTTCAGCAAAATTTATACGTTATTCACGAAATTAAACTATACTTAAGTTAACTGTCCTTTCATTAGAAATCATTTAACAAGTCGTGAGTATAAATAGTTAAATAGTTTTCGAAAATAATTAAATAGTTTTCATAAATGAGATTAAGATTCATATTCATGACTCGAGTGTTAATAAGATTAAACAATTAAAATAATATTATAATTAATAAAAATTCAGAATAATGTCTATAAATATCATCTTATCATTAAACTTGACTCAAATGCTGACATTTTATGAAATATTTATCAGAAATAAAAACTAAAGCAATTCTATTGAATGCAAACTCAAAATGAGATAAGATTTGGCAAAAGTGAAAACGAAAACGAAAGCGGATTCAGACCAACCTTTTTGATGTTCGCGCCCTCTTTGCCGATTATGAATTTGTGGAACTGCTTGAAGATAGGCACTTCTGCGCGATAGTTGTTCGACAATAACTCTTTGTTCAGTTGAATCATATGTTTGTAGCACTGGTCGACATCTTTTTTGGTGCCCCTAATCGTCACTCTATCGCTCTTTTCGTTCGGTTCGGGAAATATGATCACAACCTGAGAGACGAAAAGCAAAAGATTGCAAATATGGCACAAATGTTCGGTTAGAGTCAACTCATGTCAGACCTGATTAAAGCGTTCTCTGATTTCGCGAATATTTTCGCCTTTAGTTCCAATGATCTGTCGGTGGAATCGGTGTTCAATTATGAGATCAGTCGACACTTCGTTCTCCTTTTCGACCACTTTCTTGATATGAGTTTCCAATTCAAGTCTGGCTTTGGCCACACTTTGCGGCGATCCCTCAATTCGAATCACATCACTGGCCGCCACGTGTTCAGTGCCTTCGCTGGGGATATGGATCTGAGCGCCGGTCTCTTCGCGGATATGTTTAATATTAACGCCATTTTTGCCGATAATATATCGATGATATTTGGAGTCGACTTTGATCTCTTCGACAACAATCTTCGATTTGATTTCGCGAATCACTTCTCCGATCACTTCCTTCGCTTTGTCGACTTCGGCAACCGGTCCGTGCATTTTGATCTTGTCTTCGTTCGACACAAACGAAACGTTCACTTTTTGGAAGTCTTGAGATATCTCTTGAAATTTAGCGCCTTTTGGGCCCAAAATGTATTTGTGATACCAAGAGGGGACGGCTATCTCGGCGTCCACTTCGCTGTGGGCCTTCTCGTAGAGCACAGTGAGGGCGGGACCCAACTTGTCCTGTTCTCCCCTCAGAGTTATCGTTTCGCTATTGCTGTCCGAAGAGGGCATCTCAACAGAGACACCGGTTTTCTGGAAAATGTCGTTCAAAGTGTGGCCTTTGGGGCCGATTATGTACTTGTGCTGCGATTTCCTTACTTCCATCGAAACGGTTTGGCATTTCTTCTCTCTGTCCCTATAGATGCTTAGAATGCGATCCTTAGCCATGAGAACGGCATCCCTTTCGCCGGTGATTGAAATCTCCTCTTTGTTGACACTGGGCGGGGGGACCGACACCTTAGCCCCCGTTTCGCTGATCAGAGCATTCAATGTTTCGTTGAAAGGGCCGCATATGAAGGGATGGTATATCTTGGGAATGGAAACGCGTTCGTTGGCCCGACTGGCCATCTCGTTGGAGATCAGTTGGATCTCATGGACGGCCTTATCGATCGCTTCTTTAGTTCCAAGAATTTTGATTGAGTCGGAAGAGTCGTTCTGTCGAGGAATATAGATCTTTGTGCCGGTGTTCTGCTCCAGAGCCGACAACTTCTGGCCACTCTTGCCGAGAATGAAGCGGTGGTGCTCTTTGGGTATCGACAGCGAAGCACTGGCCTGTGTCTGCAATTCGGAAGAAATCATTTTTTTGGCCAAAAGCACCGCTTCTTCTTTGCCGGTGATGAGGAAGGTTAGGGTTCCGTCTTTCGAGACACTCATCTCGATATGAGCCCCAGTTTTCTGCATAATGTCTGCGCAGATCTTCGCCTGTTCTGCCTGTTCGCCGAACCTACTGTTCAGTTCGCGGTATTTGCGCTCTTCGGGCGCCACCCGAAACACTTGGGTTATGTTCGAAGACTTCACTTTCATTCTGGCGTTCCATTGAAGACCACTGTTCACGACTGGGCTGTTCGTATCGGCAATCGGTTCGCTCTCTGGAAGTGCTGGAAATATGTCGTCATATGTCGGCGCTATAGTCGACACTCCACTACTACCGGCGCTCACATGATATTCGTCAACCGATTGTGGTATTAGGTGTGGACTCAGTGTCGGGTCTAAAGCCGAAACCGCGTAGTGAGACATGTGGGACGAGTGGCCGTTCGGGTCACTCATCGCCGTCAGAGTCATTGGCGGAACGCCTGTGTAGTGGCCGTCGAAGCCGTGAGGAATAGCTGTTTCCGGATTCATAGTCGGGTATCAGTTCCGAGTCGTACAGTAGCGCTAAGACGAGACAAGACAACAATCAAATCAATCGATTGGTCGCACATCTAATCAATTCTAACTATTATTTACTATTATTTAGGTTTAACTCAAAATTTCAGTTAAAAATGTTTCGATTTATTAAATCTCGACTCAAATTGAGAGCTTTGAGAGAGAAATGGAAGCAATTGTTGATTCGATTCTATTGATTGTATTAATTGTATTCAATTGATTCAAAAGCGATTAGAGTTGAGTCGAAGTAATGCCACGTATTGTGAATCGCAATCATATCTAAGTCTATGTTGTCTTCAATAGTGCTCTCAATTCAATGCATTCACTCATTCGTACCGACAGTACAGTATATAATAGTATAGTATTATCCGAATATATATTCATTTCAATTAATAATTAATCAATTAATTACTCAATAATTCAAACAAAAGGCAATTATAGGAAACAATAATCGATTAGAAATTAATGAATTTTTGGCTAAATATAAAACTAAAGACTCGAATGACGTGTCACACAACCGAGTCGTCAATAGGAGTGGAATCGCAAACAATTAACTGATTTAATGGCAATTGTGGTCACACTTACTGTACTGTTCCGTAAAGACCGTCCAAATTGTGTCTATAAAATCCGCTCCAGTTTTTAAATTTGATATTTATTTTCAATTACGTTTAGATAGAGTTAACTGTTTAGTGATTTTGATCTTTAACTCAAAGGACAACACGATATACGATATACAGACATACGCTGTATAGCTGTACAGCAATACAGCACTACTCCAGTCCAACACTCAATCACTCCTTATGTTATGTTATGTAATGCTCCAAACACTCCATACACTACCAACACTACCAACACAAGCTGTGGGGGCTGCCAGTGCTCGTTGCCTGTGTTGCACTACTGTATGTTTACCCTGCATCATTGCAAATTGCACTCATACTCTGCACTGGTGGCGCTATTTCCAAACCCACCAGTGCTCGACTCAGTTATCACAGAACAATTCGGTTCAAATTGAACTACAATTCGGCACTAATTTCTGCGTTTTGTTGTATATATTGAATAAATTTATGAATTATATTGTTTTGTTTGACTCAAACGAAATTCAGTTTCTTTTGAAGCCATAGTTCGACGCGAAGGCCAACACCTGATGTGGACAACAATTTGGCTAAAAATGAGCTTTTCGTTTATAAACATTGCCGTAATTGACAGAAAGAGCAAGTACATTTATATACTTGCACAATTATGATATACAATTTAAAAATAATTTAAGTGAAATAATTTTCAATTAAATGATTTGATTTAATGAATGAATTAAATAAACGCAAAATTAATGTCAATTTTGAGTGAAATGAGAACCGGTTTTGTTAATCAGATTAATATAAAAATTAAATTATAATTATGTGAATGCGAATGCGAATCAACTAAAAATATAAGCTTTTATTTAACGTTGTTTTTAATGTAAACTATGAGTTGGGACAACAAAAGTCAAAACTAAAATAATAACAATTTATCGTTAATTTAAAGATCTGTACAATTCGTTAGCTATAATTCAGCGATGAATTCATGATCTCAACTAAATTAGTTGTACTTATTATACATTGAATTTGAATCCAAAATAATTATCTATTGTATTGACAAACGGCCGAACAGTTAATCATTTAATAGTTTCAGCAATTATTGTCTTTTCGAAGACATTCCAATCGCTTAACACTTCAGTCGAGGCTTTGTTCGACCAATGGAACAGTCGTTTAAATTTAGACGAAAATATTGGTCGAAATAATTCCAATCATAGATTCAAACTTCGATTTCGATCTTTGGTTCAACTTATCGATAATCTATTAATCGAATCCACATTTTAAACAAATATATAATTTATAGTAATTTATAGTAATATAAAAGTAGTTACGAATGAAGTGATGAAAGTTTGAAGTTATTTACAACAATTGAGACGTAAATTGAAGAAAGGCTGAGATGTCGGTTCACTACCACATGTTATGGAGATGTAGGTTCCGACTCAGGACCGAACGCACGTCATTCGTAAACCTTAAAGCGTCCAAAACTGGAAGCAAATTGAGAAGAGCGGTGTCGCGCGGGTCGGAGAACCACGACTTTATCGGTATTGCGTTGTCTGACAAACACATCAACACATCAGTCCATATATTCCTTATATTAGAATACAAGTCATACCCGGATATGATCGGTAGGCGCCGGGACTGTTGTCGAGAATGAAGACACTGGAGAGGTCCTGAACTATTGCCGCCAAGTCTTTGGTATAACTGCCGTAGTCTAGAGTGCAGTGTTGTCTGAAGTACCTGCGCCTCAAAATGCCTCTATTGTTGTCCAGTTTGTCGGCGACGGCCGCGCCGTATATCTCCATACTTGCTGTAAACACTACCAAATCATACCATTGACTAACCTATCGGCGCAACAGTCGCTGATTAGCAAAGACTAGACTTCAAGCAAAGAGACAAATATTGGCAATACTGACGACATTTAGGAAATAGTCGACGTGTGGCCTCTTGTGCACGAAAAAGCGCACCGGGTGTCGGTCTATCGTCACTTTCAGCACAAAGTCGGGAGGAGTTCCCGGTTTAACCATTTGTCTGATGACTCCGTCGTGATGTGAATGGATTAGAGTCTCGTCTAAGTCCAACACCAATACCTTCCGCCGAACCAAACCTTCAAAGTATTACTCGTTATTGCATTGAATATAGAGTTAAACAAAACATTAATCCAATACTTAGTCTGTGCTTCGAAAGTGGAGACAAAGGCATTACATGATATTTGACGGTTTGGTATTGTATTACCTGTTGAGACACATCCAGACAATCAATTATTAATCTATTATTGAGTTTAAACTTTAAAGATATTCTTATTATTGTTCGAATCGTTAGCACAAAAAGTAGATAAACTTGTCATTAGTTATAAGTTATAACTATTTAACTATTGATCCAAACTTTAAATAATAAGTAATTAATAAAACAAATTATCGCTAAATGATTAACATTTTGAATACAGATTATGCTATCAATCGATTGACGCAAAACACTATTCAAATCATTTTCTAAATTCAATTATTTCTAATCAAATCTTTCGGTTAATAACTATTGGAAATCACTTAACAATCAATCGATTGATTCAAATGATTATTTGCAAAATAAATAAATAAAACACAAAAACAATAAAATTTGAATTTAGTTGAAAAGTATGATTGAAATGATTGAGAAATTGAGAATCGATGGCAACGGCAGGCAAGGAGGGGAGTGGAGAGGGAGGAGAGGGAGGAGAGGTGCAGCAAAGCCAGGGGCGGTGGTGGCGGACATACAGTTCTGATTTGCTTTTTGAGGACATAGCAAATGAATGTCCAAATCTTTGAGGCAAAGACCAGAACCGCTCGCAAACCCATTTCCAATTGTTTCAACATTTGGCCGAAGTTTACGTTCTTAACCACCGATTGGACACAAATTCAATTATCAGTTTTCTGTTCACAAATTGGGGCAATATTTGCAAATTTATACTAAAATAGATTAAAAACAATTAATCCGTTTTCACTTAAACTATAATTAATTTCAAACAATTGATTGCAATATTAACAGCCATTTAAACACTTGCGGCCCATATGTGGCGCTCCATATGTTGGTCTTCACACAAATCACGTATTTATTAGTGAATTTTATTTATATTATTGATGGAAAGTATTGTCGTTTTGCTGTAACTAGTGTTGTTAAATTCTGGCATTTCTAAACCCTTTTGCCAGAATTACCAAAAATTGCCAAAAATTGTCAGAAATGGCAACTGCCTATGTTAAATTTTTCAGCATATTATTGTTACAATATTAAATAAACTAAGGTTTCGCGTATTGCACATCAAGTTAACAACATTTAAATAAAATAAGAATATAAATAGTAAAAATTTTATAAAAATGTTTAGATTTTCTAAGATTTTTATTTTAAAATTGCCAAGTTGGCAATTTTTATTTTAATTATTGCCATAAATTGCCAAATTTACAACACTAGCTGTAACTGTAAATACATTCAATACAATTGATGCGAACTTATCTCATATACATATACATCTGTATATTCGGTAATAAGTAGCGTTCGGCAAATTACGTAAAATAAAATATCAATGTAAAATTACATGTAATTTTACATGTAAGTTTGTAAAATTA